>ATSW01010824.1:0-14690 GCA_000444245.1 Botryllus schlosseri
AATCATTAAAATTAATACTCGATTCAGATTCGAGTACTCGAATCATTGTGCCCAGCCCTAGTTGTCGATAAACCCGCTATTTTTAATCTCGATCTGAATTCTATTTAACCATGCTAGATCTATATTATGCGAAATAAGTACTCTCATTTTGTGAAGGTCAGCGATATCTTAGAGGTCGACACTCCGTACGTATTCAACGCCACGTTTTACGAGGATAAAACGTCCAATGTCACGTCGTATCCGATGACGATAACAATACCTATAGGAGCACTCACTCAGGCGCGATCGCTGCTATCTACGTTGCGTGTAGTATCTGTCGGTTATAGATCGAGCGTCCTTTTCCCTTCTGAAATCACAACTGACTGGGTGAGTTTGATCTTGTCATTCTGGAATGATTTTGTGCTTTTTTAATTTGAATACTAGCTTTGTTAACCTACCATTTGGAAGAGATGAGTGGATTTAGTGCTAAAATTCATATTCTTGTCTGGAATTTGCGTCGTGTCCAAACTCGCCAATGGCTGACAGCATAATGGCGAAGCGTCCAGCTTCTTGATTGGTAGCTCATGGCGGGTTCAATCTCCGACCTTCTCAGTAAAACTGGTATCTGAGGCTTACCCGCTTGAGACTTTCCGGGATAGCATGGAGGGTGGCGTAAGACTTTCAAATCTTTACGAGGCTATTTCTACACCTTCCTTGTCCAGTGCCATAATACACATCATGCACTCATGGTATATATTATGTACTCGTGTGTATGTATATCATAAGTCGGTGTACGCCTGTATACCACAAAATTACTAACGACAAAATTTATAAGGTCCTAGTCCCATGGCAGAAGCTTGAAAGTTTTATGAAAATTGAGAAGTGTCGTAAATCTATGACTGATCCGAATCTCAGTTTTATAAAATTCGTGCTCATATCAGCAGTATGGCACATAATATAAAAACCGGCCTTATTTCATTGTTTTTGATCAATATTGTGGGATTAAGTTCCGCAGATATCTGATAGCGATTGTTTTTTTTTGGGTTTCAAAATAAGATTTTTTTACCAAATGTCTCCAGCTATCAACTTGCGATACCTCGGTATTTTCAAGCTTTTTATTGGAAACTGATATATATGTTGCGCATTGATCATAAATCTATTCCACAATTCAACATGCGCAGTAGTTCAACCTTACGTCTTTACGTAACTAAAGTTGGCCGTGCGATGCTGACATTTCGATTTATCCCACAATAAATTTAAATAATGGCTCACCCTTTTCTCCCTCTGACTGAGTGTGATTTAAGATTTATGTGTCGGAAAATATATGCTCCACCCTGCTAATTTTGCAGTCGGATGGGTCGGATGAATGGGTTAATGTAGGCTCCCCAAATGTCAAAAACATGGATCCTCCGAATTACTCTTTCATCAAGCGCTTGAATAATTACATGTTATCATGGTCATGCAAACTGCAGTTTTTTCATAGTGTGATTTAACGAGTTATGTGTAGATGTCTATGTAGAGTTTTTCAATATGGCGTCACGCGTATTGACAGCTGATATCGGTAATTTTGAACTGTTTTATTTCACTAACAGGTAATATCCAGTAGCATTGGTAATTCCACGCATTCGTTGGAGGGCATTACATTAAGCGAACCAGTTATTATCAGAAGTAACGATATTCTGGAGCCGATTGGACTGGAAATTGTCGACAATAAGGTATTTTTCAATGTCATGTCTTCTATCTCTTTGTAATATTTATTTATATCCGACGACAATATTACTTCTACCGACAATTATATTTTTGTATGGCTCCTAAATTTTATTGGTTGATCGCGAACATGAATTGGCATTTAAATTTCAAGTTCGACTTGCTATTCTGGAGTGAAATTTCTATGGGAAATAGGTTATCATGACATTTTCAATGAATACAGATTGTAGGTTACTACCTGATCATTTGCTTACAAATTCAGAGTGCATGTGATAGCTATCACAATTGGTGACATTTGAATTACGTTCACAACGCCAGAAAACGCCTATAATAATTGAATGTTTCCGACTAATGGACATACGTAATTGCTAGCTTGTATGCGTCCATCCTGTGCGTAAGGCTTATGGCTGATCTGGCGCATGCAAATCCATATCAAATCGCACTTGGATATCATGTTCAATATATGTGGTGAATGTTTAAAATTCAGCTGAAAGTTAATATTTGACTTTACGTAAAAGTATCTGTCTTATATCTATTATGTTTGCTACTTTCGAATACAGAATGCAAAGTACTTATGTAGAGTTTTAGTCAAAAGGCCTATACGTTTGCCTAGTGGATCATCATTATTTTTTGAACATTTTTGGTTTTGTGCATCTCCATATGCAATCGTCATGCCGAACTATAAGATGTATATCTTGAAAGCCATATACATCGATCTGGCGTTGACAAAATCTATTCCTACATCACAGAAAGTGGTTGAAAGTTATGAATGCGTATTTTGGGATTTCAACATCGGAAATTGGTCGACGAAAGGATGTTCTTTGTTGTCAACTGAACCTGCCACATGTCAATGCAATCACTTGACAAATTTCGCCATTTTGGTGGTAAGAGAAATGAATACTTAAATTTCTCATGGATTTTTATATGTAATTCTTTGAAAAGGATTCAAATGCTTATGTGGTATGAGCCCTGTTAGGTTGCATGCGGGCAACAAGAGTAATTTCTGGCCTCTTGTCGTGTCCCTCGGCAAATGGGTTGACTATAGGCGATTTGCATAATGTACATATGTTGACGTGTTGGGGTAGAAAATACATCCTTCCAAAAGTGTGATTAAACTACTACTTCTACTATATAGATTGAAGGAAGCGATATTTGTTACAGGGGTTAAAAGTAGCCACCGGTTAGGTACCACAGTCTCGGTTGAAAATTAATGTTTTTGTAGCGAAATTACAATACAATTAAATGGGGAGCCTACAATGAAGAGCAAATATGCTCTGAGTATAGGCGGGAAATCCTTTTTTTTAAATGGAGTTGAATCGCATGGAATTAGTTTACTTTATCGCAGATATCGATTTTCAATCGTTATCAAAGCTAAAGCATTGATGTCGATGGATATTAGTTCTTAAGAGATGACAGGTGAAGATGTAGTCGTGATTGAAATGCAATACTTTACAAATGCATGCGACAATTTTGTCAATAAACAATGTGTGGTACCATCCCTAAATCTACTTCTCAAGTTACACGTTATGTGCTTACTAATCTGTACTGTTTGACTAAAATCTTCCTTTTTGTCGAATGATTGATTTACAAATTGTGCCTATATCTGTACTTTCTTTGCTTTACAGAGTCGAGTTGAGTTGCCTGCGGACCCAGCGTTGAGCATAGTAACGTACATCGGTGTTGGACTATCTATCCTTGGGCTCCTTTTGACTTTGCTGATCATATGTTTGTCGCGGTAAGATAATATGAGTAGATTTACTATTGGAATCGGGATTATTGTGGATCATAAATTGTAAATAAGTAATTTTACTCGCCGAATGTTAGTTGTCGTATTTTGTTGAATTAAGCACTGGGGTCAGTGACGAAGTGCGTTTAATTTTATGAGTCGTCAAGTATAGCGTTTGCCAATTTGCACTACTTACTCAAATGACTGTGTTTTAGACTATTTACACCTCTACTTAAAAATATTTTAGACGAAACTACTTAATTTTTGAGTGACTTTTGCAGACGAGAAATTAGTTCCACGATGTTGCATTGATTTGTACTCATGAAAAAAACGCAAGCATTATATATTTCTTAAATTCACGTTACTTGATAAAATTGCCATTAAAACTGTGTGAAATAGCCCCTGTAGCACGGTAAGAAAATATATTTCCTAAATGGCACGTATTTTTGCATCGTTTTATTCATTCTGCATTAGCCACTCAAATGCGTCTTGTAATTCCGAAAGTACTCACCTTCAGTTAAATGTTACAATTATTCGACCCCTTGTACAAGTCTTATTTTTGAGGTTACCAACTTTAATACTTATCAGGCATTGAATTTATACTTTCACACCACATTGACATTTTAACTTGTAATCAGGTAGACATTCTTGGATTACTTAGCAAGAGACTTGGCGGACTTATATATAGCTGTTTGAGACCGGGACACCATTGTCTGTGTCGAATAGACTGTTCGCTAGATCTCATTTCTTTTTGGTTATTGCAGGAGACTTCGTAAAAAGTACCAGATGCAGATCCTTGGAAACATCTGCCTATGTCTTGCGATCGCGCTGACACTGTTTGTGTCTGGAGTGCATTATCAGGTAATGGTAGGCTAATCGCTGCCATTTATCTATACCTGAGTATATCTAGATCTGTAGGATTTCGACTGGGTAGGAATTTTACAAATTACATATTCCGAAATAATAATAACTCGTTGACTAGACAGTTAACTGATGCAATCGATCCGTTTTAAAGGTGGACACCGTGCATTGTTCTATCCTGACCGTTTTCATGCATTTTTTCTTTCTGACCACCTGGACGTGGACCGCCGTGTACAGCTACACCATCTACCGGGACATAGCTCAGGTGAGGACCGGACGGTGGGCTCAATACTCATGAATGTGAGACGCTTGAATTGAATTGTGATTAGATGAATGTCTGGTCCCAAATGTGTTTGAGTGAAGATCTAAGTCAGGTTGTGTCGTACAGACCCAATTTGCATCAAAATTCGATTTGGAATATCGTGAAGTAATTGTCACGTTGAAATTTTATGTCGTGTTTGCAAGTAGTGTTATGCTTGACACGGTGGGAAATTTGGACTTTACAATTGTAATCGAGAATTTTGGTTCGTATTATCCGGGTTCCTGATGTTGTATTTACATTTTTTTAAATAATCAAATCACTTTGGTATTTCATTAGGAGTCTGACGTTATGGAATTTGAATTTTTGGTATTTGCGACAAATATCAACAAAAATTCATTGTTGTTGTTGTTGTAGTAGTATTATACATCTTAACCCGAATAGCTCGTTTGAAAATTTGGGTTTTTCCAAAAATGTAACAATGTAATATTCAGTTCCGTATTCGTATTTCAAATCGTCAAATATATATTATACCCATCCTGGATGTTAGTTCGACACCGCAAGTAAATGCCGCTTACACAGCACACACAAATTCAACCCGTTCGTTTCAGGTTATGGCGTCCTACGGTAGAAGGTTCAAGATACAGTACGCCGCTTGCTTTGGCTACGGAGCGCCACTGGTGATCGTCATACTAAACGCAGGCATAACGCTTGGCCACATAGATCGCGACGTCACAGGTATTCATTTACAGACAGCGTCCTCTAGCGGGTTGCGAAATATTACGGTTCGATTTTAGGAAACACGACGCTGGAGTCGTCCTATCGGTCGCGGAATTTTTGCTGGCTTCGGTATTATTCGTTGTATTTCGGATTCTTACTGCCAGTGGGATTGTTGCTGTCGTTTAACATTGTGGTTTATTGCATCGTCATACCGAAGATTACCTGTAAAATTGCGCAGGTGACGCATTTCATGTCGGGACATTCTCTACTTGTAACGTTATTACTGATTTTGTGTTAGTTACTCAGTTACGACTATGCAACTTTCAATTTCGAATGTTGCATAACTCACGGCCAACTCAAGTTTCTGAAAATACGTCAGCCATTTCAAGGCCTTTTATTTTCTACGTCTACTTGAAGCAACCTTGACATATCTTGTCAAGCTCCATTCCGACTTGAAACGGATTCCGAATTTACTGCATTACTTCCACTACTTTTTCACCAGCAACACTGTCAGTGTTGAACACTGCTAATTTAATCTTTTTTGTGAAATATTTGAGATGCCTCTCTATAGTTACGGAAATGAACTTTAGCGTTTCTTTGCGCAGATCCAATCGACAAAAAGCAAACGAAGCACGACGCAAAACGTAGTTACGTCCGTCTGCCTGGCGACAATGATGGGTCTGTCTTGGGCCTTCGGCTACCTGATGTTGGTGTCGGAGGAGCCGACCTTTATAAATGCGATGAGCTGGCTGTTCACTATCACCAATTCGTTCCAGGCGAGTATTGATATTGTGGATTGTGGACTAGAGTTTGGGAATTGAGGCATGC
Source organism: Botryllus schlosseri (assembly GCA_000444245.1). Taxonomy (NCBI): domain Eukaryota; kingdom Metazoa; phylum Chordata; class Ascidiacea; order Stolidobranchia; family Styelidae; genus Botryllus; species Botryllus schlosseri. The sequence goes on from ATSW01010824.1 coordinate 6,081, forward strand.
GGAATGTATATGGTTGTCAGAAATAAATATAATAGTGCTTTGTGAAAAACTTGAAAACTTTTGTAACTAAAAGGGCACGTTATAGTAATTTGAGAATAGTTGGTTACATTTCCGCCATGTCAGGTTCCGCCAACAATAGGGTTTACTAATTACTCAAAAATAGTATATTGAGCCTATAATTCAATATCTTTTCACCTCGATTATTCGAATTTTCGGACTGGGTGACATCATATTTGGTGATATGACTATTGGCATGCAAATTTCTTTTGAAATCTCCACTAGTTCGCGACAATTAGCCCTAACGAATGTCAGCCGAATGTATTCTGGCTTATTTCAATATGAATATATTGTTCAATTGTGTACTGAAGTTCTGTACATCCAGAAGTCTATTTATTACTGATTTAGCTATGCAACGGCGCTTTTTACTGACATTTACTGACATTGTTCAGATAAAAATATAACCCAACCATGTTATGTTATGTTATGTTATTTAAGAGTATTTGTTTATTTATAAGTAGTTGGAGTCAGGGAATGTTATCCAACTCAGAGTCCAGACAGTACTTGTTTCCAAATTTAATGGGTGTTACAAAATTACTGTCTCCGACTCCACAGCCCTGCTTTTAGTATCCCATGGCCCAAGGTGGTGGTCATGGTTCCAAGCGCGAAGTATTGTTAAGAAATTAAACGTCCATTTTATGCACAGGGCGTCATCATCTTCTACCTCACGGCGATTAGAACGGGCGAGCTTCGCAAGCTGTTTGCTCCGCTAAAGACTGATTTATCGGTGGTGTCTACCGGACTTTCTACAACCGACGATAAGAGCTAACGCCAAGTCATTTCAAATATGTAAGTCGAGTCGTCCGACATTGACTGGGTACTTTGGTTCTACTTCTTGCCACTTCAAGTTCTTCTCAATGAAAGTTCACATTGTCTGTTACATTTTTATCATTGACTAATATACTCATATTGCAATATTGAAGTTCTGCACCTCCTCTCTTTCACAATTTGCTAGCTGATACGGACAGGTATACTCAATATTATCAATCAGGCTTGATGCAACATCGCTCTAGTTCACTGACTTTATGTTGATTTGTCGTTTTTATTTTCAGAATGGAAATCCTCGACAATCCTTACAATGCGCAGTTTCTATCAGTGCCAGTTTTCAGTGTACTTGTGTCTATGGTATCATTGCAGTTCCGTGAGGACGGATTTATTAGATTGTGAGTGCGATGGACGAAATCGTACTTGAAGCCGCCATGCTTTTTTGTATCGTATCAATATTTGTATTCATTGTTTTCAGTAAAGGGAGAAAACTGGTGACATATAAAGATATTTCAGCTTCAGCTATGACTTAGTCCATACCGTCGTATGTAAAATTTATATGCATTGTTGTATTATCCAGTTTTTTCCTGATATTACATTTCTCTTTCGCTTGGTGTCTTGCAGTGCAGAAGATTAGTTTACTGTCGCGGCGGTCAGAGTGCGATATCGTAGTTGCTGATGCATCTGCGTTTAATATCACTCTCTGTTATACAAGGAATAAATTTCCGCGGTAAATGAGGAGATCGTTAGGCTATAGGTCGCTTATGGTCGTACGCATCGATAGTTTCACATTACGCTAACATGTCGTTACGAGGAAATCAGTGGATTGATGGCGCCCATGAGCTATTGACGAGATCATCATATTAATTCCGTCTACATGGATTGATGATGAGCGCCGAGCGCGGAAGTTTTGCTAGAAACTCTTCATATGGTAGCACTTCGCACTGAGACATTAGGAGTTAGAACGAAAAGAGTCATGAAACTACATTTAGGTAATTGTGTGAATGCGATGTGAATCCGGTAATGGACTCGCAGTAGCACTGTAATCATGTTATGATTACTCCTGGCTACTGATCAGGTTCCCTCGCACAACATCGACATTTCTACAACGAGTGGAGCGAAATCATTCGTATCATATTTGGTGGAGAGAGATACGTAAGGTCAACATGCAATCGCGCTATGTATTGATCCGTAGAAATTATACCGACAGATATTGTTGATGGAACTGCCTGTCGTAAAATTCATAAATAATATCAAATTAATTTCCGTGGTTGCGTTTCAACGTTTTTAGCTACAAAAGACGGTGATTCGCAACGCTTGTCCCTAGCCGACTCTTCCAAGAAACCAAAGTATGCAATAGATTTCAAATGTCTAAATTGCATTAAATGACATCGCCACATATATCAGTGAATTCTTTTGAAGTTGTATGTGTGAGTTTAATCGTAGCTATACCTGTTTTCATCTGGTAATTGTCCATGATAAGACAGAAATCGATCGTGCCAATCCTTGATTGCGTATCTTTCTTACAAAAGACTGTAATAGTAGTACAAAAGCGAATTTGATTGCATCAGAAGAATAGAATATGCAAAATTGTGAAACAGACTATAAACTGTTTGTATTTCTATTCGTCTTCAATTTCTTAGGTATGTATTTCAAATAAAATTTTATACTTACAATAACTGCTTCTTTTCCTATAGTACACCTGAACTATCATGAGACAGTATAGCCTTGCTAAGGTATCGAACATCAATGGTATCATTCATCCAATAATTAGCAAGATACAGAACTATATCGTAATAATTGAGATCAACTTGTCAACTGTAGCAAGAAGTAGGGGAACTTATGTGTTGAATTCGATTTAGGTCAAAATATCCATGAAAGCTACCAACTGTCAGCAGAAGTAGCGACGCTAAATTTTACACACGTACGAGGAAAAGCACTGCCGCTTTTAGAAGCAATCCAAAACTATTTCAAAAGATAGAATTTGCTCGCTAAACTACTGAAGTAAGTAGTTGTGAACAGCAATACTAATACGCTAACATGTACCGTGAATTGTGGAAAGGTGGAAACTGACATCCGTGCAGAAAGGGTTCTGGTTTAAATCAGGCTGATTTAAATCAGCGGGTTTCATTTCCTTTGACTTTTGATAATAATTCCAACGCGCTGATTTTATTGTTTTTTTTTTAAAGTTGCGCAAATAAAGTTTCTTTTTGGACAACCGTATACTGTACATGAACCGGATATCGTTTTTCGCCACCGGTACGGGTAAAGTTTACCAAATCGAGAGCAAGACGAGAAAAGAGCGCTCGCAATAAGCAGTGATCGAACAGTTCTTGTGCTTTGCTGTGGATACGCTGTGTTCGTGGCTATTCAGATGGAAATACCAGGTAGTGTGTGTGTAAAAAGTGGCGGAATAATCAACATGAATATCCTGCCATGTCGTGATATAGTGCAGTGACTGAAGTCGCACCGACACCTGAGTATCATGTGATAGCTGAAAATCGTCCCTTACGATGTAGATGTCATCAGTCGCAAGATACTTCTACTTAACTGAGGTACTCGAGTGGGTTTCATGTACTTATAGAAGTAGTTATGCTTGTATAGCACTTCACAATAATCCATTCCTATGAAATAGCATGCTCGCGCGGGCTAGGGTGAGTCAAGCATTGACTTGCTTTTCTATCAAGCTCCATCGAATATTAGCTGAACTTATCAAGAAACCAGCAGGTAATTAATTAAATTGTACTGAACATTGTTACATTTTCTCCTATCACAATTCCCTTGAACGTTTCACCCCCTCCAATAGGTAATAGCGCCCAGTTTTCAAACCATACTAGTCGTGATTTTTAACAATGATCCAGACGAACAAGCATTCATATAGCCCATGCGTGTGATAGTGGATTTATGTTTCATATATAGCCTTGCAAGAAGACGCCCTGAACTTGACGTCAGAGAAACGAGGTTCTGATGAAGGCGCTGATTCTAGTAGTGCGCTGCAGGAAGATTTGTCTGGACAGAAGAGTAAACCAGTGGTTCTTAACTTTTACTAACCCGCGGAATACTTACGCTAATCTGCAACCCTTCGCGGAACCCTACATTTTCCTGACTCATAAATACCAGCGGGCCTTGCAACAAGTCGTTGCATCGACCGCTACATTGCCTACAACGAATAATGGCGCTTTATCACAAATCATATGTACGAGTTTACGTGTCTTGAAATCCCGCGGATCCCCTGAGACTGGCTCGTGGAACACTTATCAAGAACCACTGGAGTAGACTTGACAAAAAACTAAGAATATTCCAATATTAGTCGCTTGTTTTGGCATTTATCTCAGGTATTCGTGAATTGGAACATTCATCTTTTGGTGATAGTAGGGGTTACCATATGTTGAGATCCTAAGGAGAGGACACTTTTCAAAAAATCTGAAAGCTCCAGCACCGGAAAAAAATTGGTGATTTTGAAAAGTTTTCGACCGATAGTGCTGTGTCGACTAAAAAACAATTGTCATCACTTCGGCTCGACTCCCGAAATACCCGTTTTTTTACGATAATGTGTAGTGTTGACTAAAAAAAAGGTCGTCACTTTGACTCGACTCCCGTTTTATCCGATTTTCCCGATCTATCCGTTGGGGTCGAGTTTTTGATCGTATTTCAGTACTTTTTTTCAGAAAGAGGGGACAAATTCCCCAAAAAGAGGTCATTCAGGCGTCCTCCGAGGACACTTTTAATTTATTGAGAAAAGAGGACAGATTCTCTTAAAAGAGGTTGTATGGTTGCCCTAGGTTAGGATTGCCATACGTCCGGAATTTACCGGATATGTCCGGAATTTCACTGTAAAAATTGCATCAAGGAGGAAATCCAAAATATGCCCGAATGCCAGGAATTTTGAAGTATAGACTCGGAATGTACTCGTGAATCAACATTAGCAAATTGTTTTTAGGCAGATTTATGCTGCTTGAAATTTTCAACCAAAATTTTCCAGTTTTCAATGTATGAAGGATAGGCTTTTTTGTAGGCATAGACTTTATAATATATATATCGAGTAATTTGAATTTAACTGACACAATTTCAATTCCGAAGATTTTATTTTGGTTAATTAAGATTTCACGTACTGAATTAATCATATCGTGTTCTTGTTTAGGGTCAGAAATAAATATAAGTAAAAATAATTAATTAATTTGAATTTTAGATGTAGACTATAAATATTACTCGTTCCCAACTTTTTTGGATGTCGGAGCCGCATCTAAAACTCTAGAGTGGCCTACTTACGGAGCCGCACGAAAACACTCGAGTAGGCTACTTATAACGAAAAATTAAAGGTAGGTAGCCTACCACTGGATCTCACCATCCAGCTAATTCAAAAGCATGCACAATGCACATATACTTCTTTCGATTCTATATCAGTTATTTTAGCATTGATAGACGCAGATTCGCGAGTGCCATACATTGAAATAAACTGAAAATGCATATCATGACTATAACATACTAATATGTGATAGCTCTTCACTTCGTACATTCCAGCACTTTCAAAAGTTTGCGAGGTATTATACGCTGAGTAATAGTGGACTTATTGCAATTTATGCTTGACTATGAACTGTTATTTTGATGTTAGTAAAATTGCGTCGAGATTTACTCTTCACAAAGACGATGTATAAAGGACTACGACCAGCCAAACTCAATATATCTTTGTCAGACGGGTAATCTGCAAGAATTCTCGTTTCCGGTTTTCAGCAGCAGCCTTGGACGGCATTAGACAGCTAATATCCCTCATTTTAGCTTTCATATACAGAAATTGACTATAACTATTCATAGAAACAAACAACATAGAAACAAACTGTCGCTTATTATATTTTTGTGGTATATTTAGAGGTCAATCCGAGCCACAAGTAGGATACCTTGGAGCCGCATGCGGCTCTGAGAGAATCGGTTGGGAACCACTGATATAAATCGTCCAATTTGAATTTGCCTGACACAAATCACACTGGGTGTTCTAAAATGCAAAATTGGACCAGATAAGATATTCTCAACAGTGTAGAAAGCCTATTGAAGGAACATCATGCATAAGAAAATTTGAAAATGTTATATCATATGTGACACAGCATATGTTGATACTGAACGGCTGAATGGCGTTGTGAAACTGCAGAATTCAATGATCAGCAAGGGTTAGTGATAAACGGCATTATATTGGTTGCCAACATAATATTCTTGAGCCCTAGAGCATGTACCAGCGTTCTTCAATCCAACGTCTTCAACAAAACCAGATCTCAGCTACAAATTTGTAGATGATGTGGCAAAACACTTCGAAAACTTGGTGCAATCCGCCAAGCCAGAAATTCAGATGAAAATATTTGAAAAGCCAGGATAGAGGGATGATTTTAAGTTTCTCTTTGAGTTGTGCAGAGCTCTTTCAAAGAAAACGGTTAGTAACGAATATCCAAATGGCATAAACTTTCATCTCTACGCAATGCGAGATGGAATTCAAGAGCCATGATTGCCTATACTTCCCAGTCCAGTGGTTCTCAACCTTGTTGTCTTCGCGAACCCCGTTCGGACCGTCCCGGACCCACGCGGACCACAAGTTTTAGTTCAAATTTAGCTCAATGTCTGTACAACCGTCAGCTGTGCTGTGCAAATATTAAGTGTAGGCTAGTGATAAACAGGAACAAAATGACTTTTCTTGAAAATTACATCATACTATTCATGTAGAAATTGGGTAAACTTATTATTATTTATTTATAATATTCTTTCGAAGCGAATTTTACTACTGCATATCTTGAAATACGATGTCATGTTTTAAAAAATCCGCACCTTCGATTTGATAACGAGTGATGAAAATCCATTTACACAAAGATAGATCATGGCGAATGTGATAATAACGCGTAACGCTTCCGACGACACATTTGGGTATGATCGCCACTAATATAGTGCATAAAAATTGAGAAGGAGATTATTTTATTGACCATATCACGTCCAGCCTGGTTATTTTTGTCCTGTAGCTAATTGCAGTTATTATATGTATTATAGTGGTTAAATGTATATCCCAGGAGAGAATGGATTTTTGTAAACATTTCGTCACCGTGATTGACCTTAGTGATCCGGTTTTTAATTTTTTCTACAATTCCCAACAAAGCATCTCTAAACAGCAATATGAACAGCAATTAAAATGAGTCTGCATAGTAGGATATTTATTCTCAGACCGCCACTCTGTGGATGTGAGTCCTTGAGTTTTACAAGTAGTGAAGTGAAATTACCTCGCGATTTCCATCATTTAAATAAATGTAAATTAGGTTATTAACCATTTTGTGAATTTAGAGGTTTCGCGGACCCCATGAAATGCTTCACGGACCCCAAAGGTTTAAAGATGGAATCATGCTTATTCGTCGCAAATGCGTGTCAGGAAGTCTGTTTTTTCAACCAAAGGTTTAAAGATGGAATACACCAAAGAATATTTGCGGATATACATCTATATGACAAATATTGAAGTCATCATCTGAGTTATGTTTTGTATCTTCAAACCCTGTCGAGTCTTCTGGAGCTTTTTTGCATGATATTTCGGTAGTGATAACTCACTGTTATGCGGACGGAATAGGTGCTTGAGAGGATGGCATAAGCATATGCAATGTCATGTAATTTTTAGTTCTTCTGGACCTTGAAATGTCACCCATACAGAAATAACATACATATATAACAGGGGTTCTCAAAGGGTGGGCCAACTGAGATTGAGAAGATCATTTTTACTAACAACCAACCATCATGAATTGTATAATGAACCATTGTGACGTCACAGATAAATGGGAGTTTGATAAAGGAGTTTGAAAAACAGGGTGCGTAAGGTTTAAAAAGCTTAAATGACATTTCCAGACTACACTTGATGCAAAAAATGCCAGAAAATATGGTATAGTAAATAGCAAAAAATCAGCACAATTAAATTTTGTTAATACTTGGTGTAATGGTTAAGCGTTAATCCCAGCTTGGGAAAACCCGAGTTGGAAAAGGATGTTTCGAAGTTATAACCGTCGAATCTGAAGATTCAGTTAGGCGATTGATTCCGAACGACATGTTGTGAGCCGGGGGTGTCAAACATACGGCCCGCGGGCCGCATCCGGCCCGCCAGAAGATTTCGTCCGACCCGGCAAACCATTCTGAGTATATTGAAAAATGCTTTTAGTATCCAGCACATTCCTAACAAATGTTGTTATTTTTAGTAGGGATTACTTGTATCAAACAATCCCGCAAGACAGCAAATGTCGAGCATGGATTGGCCACATTAAAGTTCCTAGCCTCCTGAGCAGCCCGTATCACGATTTCATAATAGTCTAATGAACCAAATTGCACGTTCCTCGTTTATGGTTAATATCTCTTGCAGCCTATTCTTCACAACCCATGCACAAAATGCAAGGCTAACGGCTACGACTAAAACAAAGGGAGGATTGAAATATGTCAGCTTCTATCGTCGTTAGAGCCACTGTTTTAGTAATTAATAACTGTATTCAACTGGTAAATCATCGTTTTTGCCAATTTCGTTGTTTGCGACTGACGGTGTTGCTAGAATAAAACACCTATGATCCGTAATATAAAAAAAATATTTAAGTGAAATACAAGTCCATGGATTTCGAGCTAACACTATGGAATCATTTGACTGGTGTGGCCCGCGAGAGCGACCTGAAAATTTGAATCCGGCCCGCCACGCAATTGATTTTGACACCCCAGTTGTAAACTGACTATTGGCATTTTGTGACCTTAAAAACCAAATGTTGACCAAATTTTGAGCTCATGTATGTAAATTAG
>KE605910.1:1250-12539 GCA_000444245.1 Botryllus schlosseri
ATAAATGGAAGATGATTCTTGTTCGGGGTGCTAAATGAACCGTGAATCTCAGGCAATTGTTTGCTATCTGACTCGATTTGTCAAACTTTCAGGTCCGTGCAGGTAGGTAAAATGTTCGATTAGTTCGTGTGGACACTTTTTCATCTAAACATGCGGTACATATTGGGCGCCGGAGTACTGCGCGCTTTGGGATATTCCTTGATTCGTGTATACTGTCTGCGGCGGTACCGCTACTTGGACCTGGTGATGCGTTACTACTGGTGGCGTCAACTGGGCATTGTAATAATGTTGTATTGACGGTGCTCCAGCGGACATAACGTATTGGTCGTTTGGAATTCCACCGATTTGCTGCGAATTAGGAGCCTGTGGAATGTACACAACGGTCACCGGATGGTTTCTCTGCCCGCAAAGACCGGCGCAGCAAAACGCTGAGTGAATGATCGATATTATAAAACCGCCAATTAGCATCAGAGTAATCAATGCGTGCAGAGTGACCAGAGGCAACTGATACGATAAATCGGCTGCGAATCCCGATAACGTAAAGCCAATCGGGGTGAATATAGCTGTGAGTATGCTCAGCACCATGTTGGTCTTGTACATGCAAACGGAAGGATTCTTCTTAGCACATATTCCTAGAATTCCGGTCACGAGTATGAAAATCCCAGACCACAATCCTTGCGACGAGTACGTGAGTAGGGAATAATGACCGTACCTCAGTGATCGGGCTATGGAGAGTGTCGCTATTGCAAACACAATTGACAGTCCGCCCATGACGCACTCGGTAATTCCCAGGCAGAACAGAACGTTCTTGTGTTTATCACGTGCCTTGATCGCCGTTACCGAGGGCAGCACGGGTGTAGTCGTATACTCTGGAGCAGTGCGCTCTTCTGCGGTTGAGTCGTTATTTAGCTTTTGGTATTGTTCCTGATTTTCTGACATTACTAATATCTCTCTCTATATATATGCAATTCAAAATACCTAGAGAATGAATACATTTATTAAAAACGTCCGATCAATCTGGTATGTACCGGAAGTCGATGGTATACAACATGCATGCAAAGAGGCCAATGTCATCAGAGTCTATAGTCTCTGTGATCACAGCAAAAGCAAAGGCTGAATACAGCATACGTGCAAGGCGACAGTGGAAACACCTGTGGAAAATTTCATATGGTTGTGAGCAATGTTCCCTCTAATTTCTGACGAGTCTGCGCACACTCACCTACTCACTGCCCAGACCCTCGGACAACAGTGCGTAACGACTAAAAAAAGGTCACCACTTCATATTTTTTGTGCGCAACTTAGATTGTCTGTGCGTAGAGACCGTGTCAGCGCTGCGCATTTGCGCACGTGCGCAGCTTAGAGGGAACATTGGTTGTGAGTCTTGTGACAATAGGGCACAATTTGGGCGGTCATGGTGACGAGGGTGACGGTGCGTTAAAAGGGCATGAGGAATGAAATAGAACGAAATATAAAATTAACCTGGTAGATTTCACTACATATATAAAACGCCAACCGTATATAACATACTTTAACTATAACGAAGTTACTCTATCGTCAGCGAAGGGACTATCGAAGCATGTTTAACGGAATTCAACCATGACGTCCATCCTCGGCGAAAAGTTTCGCCTCACTTTCCAGTGAGCTTAAAGCAATCTCAGTAACAGTGATGCCGAGAGCAGGGGCGTGATAGCTGCACCCCGCCGCGTCTTAGTTCTTCGGTCAGCATAGAAATTGGTCCACTTAACATGAAACAGATATATACTGCATTTATTCGGTTTAAAATGTTTTCTTCGTGGCTACTGGGAACTTCGCACCGCGGAGAGCGCTTCTGGTGTTCTGTGCCATCACTCATTTCTTGTGATACCTTGCATTATTATAGAAGTTTTCAACTGTAGCAGCAAAACAACCCGGTAGGCTTACTATATATGCACCAAAATCGCGAGTGTGCTAGGAAATGTTATCAAGATTCCTTTTTAACCTGGAAAGTTAATTTTGTCGACAATATTGGTTGTTTGATATATTACTGTGAAACATTTATCCATTCTTGGCCTGCGTGATCGGATTAACCGGTATAGAGCTGATGGAGGGGTGTCTTCCCAAATGATAACGTATCTTCCGGTTTTTATCATTAACTTTGTTGCATATTGGAATTTTTTGACCTCCCATCTGGATTTTAGGCAAAGCAACCCCCCAAAATCAGTCTCGAATTTTGCATTGTAACGGGCTTTGGTATGGTGGAGCAACCATGCCGTCTGGGCGCAGGGGCGGAGCAGCGGCAACCGCAAGTGTATATAGGCCATTGTTGCACAACCGATTAAGCATTCACACTCTCACTCTCGTGCGCACTTGCTCCTGAGCTGCTCAGACGGCATGGTTGCGTTACAATTCCAAACTCCGTTACCATTTAAAATTCGAGACTGATTTTGGGGGGTTACAGGACCACGAGCGGAATAAAATTTATATTTTCGCAATCATTACCGCGGTAACTTTCGATTGATACCCGTGTCATCAAATTTAATGCTCGGCAAGCTGCCGTCAGATTGCCTTTGACCAAATGGAAAGTGTGACGTAGACCAATCTCACTGAGCCGTGAGAGAGAGAGAGAAATGGTATTCTTTTTTGCCTGCTTTGACGACGGACTTGCGATACGGCCCCATGAGGTCATCTAGTCTGCGCCCCCGATCTTTTTTCTCATCCATGCTATCCGTGATTGCTGCGCGCCTAGCAGGATAGCTGCGGATACCAATTTTCGAGTCTTTGGGGGAGCCGGGGATCGAACCCACGAACTACCGCTCAAGAAGCCGGACGCATAACCATTACACTATCTCGCTCGTAGATTTGCTAGTGTCCACACCATATAGGGAACTATGGTTACATCAAATAATATGGGTATTTCCCGATGCAGATAGAGATAGCTAGCTAGATAAGACGATACTGCTAAGAAAACAGTGCATTGTAAGAACTAGGAAGTACACTTTGAACGGCGATGATAGTAGAAATAATAGGGAATTTTCAGTTGGGATGTCTTCAATACCGATTATAGTCTCATAGTCATTGATGCAAAAACAATAAGCAGCACTCGACCCCAGCGGACCATTGGTCTGAAATGTCGATGTAGGTGTTGCGTAAGCATATACCTTATACCTTCGATGGAAATTTCTTCCATTTAACTGATGCAAAGACTGAATACTGCTCAACCTTGCGATGTGAGATGACTTTTTTACTTGTACTCTCTCCGCCATAACTTCATTGCTGCACTACTCAATCTGATAAATCCTTCTTTACCAATGTAGTCTAAATTTACTGCTCTCCAAAGTAAAAAATATACAAAACTAGAACCTAACTGATGAGATGACATGCGATATTCGCATACGTGAACGAATTGTTGATATGTCTGGCCAATTTCGTGATCGTGCATATGATAAACTTACTTTTGCTCTTTCATGCAATCACGGATCTATCACACATATGTAAATTATTGTGTGCCAATTTATCGAAGTTTCTGTCGCGAAGCTGTAGGTTATAAATACCAGAAATCAGGATGATTACGGATTTGAAATAATCGGATGTGAAAATCTTGGCCGACTTTGGATCGAGTATGGAACTCGTAAAAAATCTATTTTCATGCGACTTTTAAATATACTTTAATAATTGACGGATTTCGGCTTGGAAACTGCAAGCCAGGCACTTTTCTCTCATTGATTCCATAAGAAATGGTACTTCTTCGATGACATTAACCGCGACATGAATTGGTTATTTACGAGCTTGGAACGTTGGACATTTCAAGAACATATTCTTCTCTGACGTCTGTATCTGCATACTAATCTGTCAAAGGCAGCTTTCTTTTTTGCGCATAGGACGACAGTGTTAATCGAGCTCATGACAATACCATACTGTATTTTGGTTCGGAGAAAATGTTTCAAGTAATGCTGAAACGATATTCCGGTAATATGCACAATCACAGAGAAACGTGGCTACACAAAAGTATTCCAAGACGACAGCTCGTAATAAGCTTTAATAACAGATGAACTTGAGTTTACGAACTCAAAATTATGAATTGGTTTCACCAGTGGCGGCTCGTCCCATAAGGCAACTGGGGCATTACCCCACTTAAAATTCTGTTCTATGACACTGATTTACCATTTATAGACGTACAGCAATCAATATATACCGAAATCACGGCGAAAATCGCAATATTCTTATGCTTTCGATTGTAAATGCCTATATGTAGCGAAGTCTCTGGAAAATCGAATGATCTTCTGTTTTCGCTTTGTGAATGCCTCTGCTGGGCATGCCCCGGTAGCGCTCATAACAAGCTTTTCTTGTCCGTTCTCACAAAGCCGTTCACAATGAAGAAACGGTGATTTACTCTCTCTATTCATGAAATTACCGAGCAAGCGGGGCAACTTTGCGAGTTGCCCCGCCAGCGTGATGTGACGATGGTATCTATACCTGAACTCCGTTACCGTCCTATGCGCCGAGTCGACCTTTGCTGGTATAGCTCGATTCTGCGGGTGTTTCGTAGCATGATGATTCTTGAAACTTGGTATGTTATGTCGTGATGGTGGTATTTAACACTGCTCCAAGTTTCAGGGTTGCTACTCAAGGATCGGCGTAGTAATTTCCTTGCTGAAGTTGAGTGTGTGCTGATCTGTGATGTATCGCAAACAGATTTAACTCAAAAGCCGGTATTGGTCTCCAGCGATTTTGAGGATGTTCCATACCGAGATCGGTCATGAGATTTGGCACGGTATGTCTTAATGTTAGTATCGAACGTTGTGCTAAGCAGACATAGGGTGATTACTTCAAATGTATCAACGACATTATTTACTTCAGTATTGTGGCATTATGTGACCCAAGTCGTCGCTAGGCATCGTGTACATAATTTAGGCTATTACTTCACTGAAATGCAGGGTTAGAATTGGCAATGTGGCGTCACGTGATGTCACGAGGTTCACGTTCGCGATCACACAGAACCATTCAAAAAGGTTCACGTTCACACGAACCTGAACTTTTCAGAGGTTTACCCCATCCGTAGAATACACCATTGCGACGTCATCTGGACTACAAAAATAGCGTGCACCCCTTGCCCCACCACCCGATAATGTCACGAGCCGCCACTGCGTTTCACCATATAATTTGCACTGTTAGTGCAATGTTCGTGCTGTATAGTGTATACAGTTCGACTTTACATATAAGCAGCGTATCATGAATGCTCTACTTTCTATCGATTGCGATATTTTGTTTCTTGATATCGTCATTGCACTGAATTCGACTTCTCACAGGCTTATTTTGGAAACGGGGTGAGTCGTTGAACAACAAATTTGACACAGTCTGGTACGTTGAGTGCATAGACACCCAAAAGTAAATATTTTCTGATACCTTTCAGGTGTTGTGCTTTAAACAAGTTTGAAGAAATGCGTTTTGCAGCATGCGGCTTTCATATATGTAAATTCTTCAGCAACTCCGAGTGGTAGTTCCTACAAGTATGTAACATACAAAAGATCTATCATCCAGTCTCATTTTCTGGTCGTGACCCACTGGCTGCCTTCCACTGAAAAGCCTTGCAGTCTTACGCAAAAATAAAATATGGTAGCATAATGTAATTAATTAAAAGATATGTGCTCCACAAGGTAATCGATTTAACAATAATATGGATGTTCTCTCTATTTATTTCCCAGCAAACACTAGATGTCTTTTCAACCTGTCAGGATATCTTTTTCTTGTCCAGCCATGTTCAAATCATATCTTGTGCATGCTTTGTGCTGAAGCACGACTTAAATATATCTTTTTCATGTCCAGTCATGTTCAAATCATATCTTCGTGCAAACCTTGTGCTGAAGCACGACTTAAATATATCTTGTTCTTGTCCAGTCCAGTCCAAATCGTATCTTGTTCGTACCTTGTGCTGAAGCACGAATTAAATATTATTTTTTTCTTGTCCAGTCAAGTCCAAATCATATCTTGTCCATACCTTGTGCTGAAGCACGACACAAATATATCTTGTTCTTGTCCAGTCAAGTCCAAATCATGTCTTGTTCATACCTTGTGCTGAAGCACGACTTAAATATATCTTGTTCTTGTCCAGTAAAGTCCAAATCATATCTTGTGCATACCATAGCAATTCGCAACGTAGCTACGTTGTAAATTGCTATGTGCATACCTTGTGCTGAACCACAACTTTTCTTGGCCAAATTTTGTCGAATGCTGAAAATATATTTGTTAGGAATATCAAATTCGATTATTGCTTCCTATTATGGTAGAATGGCGTTTATAAATGTACAGTAGATTATATTGAACTTTTACTCTCATGGGGCGATTAATCACCTACATAGTGTCACTACCGAATGTTCCACCTAGTGTCACGCTCTTTCTTGCAATTTTGCAGACTAAAATTAAATATCATATTAGCCCGCATCATCGCGCTCCGCCACCTCCGCTGCTTTCGGTGGTTGGGTATTATAGTGTATTGGTCGGCTCCCAAATTTTGGAAGGCAATTTGAAAGTCCGCAAAATTCGGCTGGAGAATTTCCGGTTCTGCGTCCCAAAAACTTCTGCCAAAATCATGATATCGTATTTAAGATTATAATTAAGAATGTTGCTAAAATACGACTGTCGAAATAAATTCAGAATCCGCATCCAGTCCGGCTGAAATCGCTGAAATCCTGCTACGACTCCGGCTTCTGATCCGGAGTGTAAACGAGAGGCCATTTCTGCCTTGCGAGTTCACATTAGTTTCGGCGCGAAATACTGCAGACAGACAAAGCGCTCTCGTAATGGCGGCTTACAGCTATACAGTCGTATGTTAGGTTAAGTTGCGTTCTGGAATCAATCGTGGTATTTTGAGGCTCAACTAACCATATTCCTTCAGAGGATTACTGAAAACTGAACTGTACATGGTAATTTATATATGCTTAATATGAAACATAGGTATATGGTGTATGGTATAATGTCACAAAGTATATATCAAACTTAGTTTGCACTTTTGCGAATATCATAAGCTATTGTAACAGTACTGGATTATATAATATCATCAGATGGTGGTCGCTCAAATTATTCATTGTGATTGAATGTTTTTGTACTTTTGTTTATAATAGTGTAGTGTGGCGCTTGTGGGCTCAGCCAAGACTTGATAGTTCCCAGATATATAATATGACAGTGGAAGCACAGACGAAAGCAAAGAAGGCCACTAATGAGGCGAAAAACAAGAAGCCACGAAAACAGGACAAGGGCAATTGGTCTTAGTGGAAAATCCGGATCAAATGCTCATCCAGTAAGTATAAACTCATAATTTGTGAAGGTTTGCCTACCGAGTATCATTGCAGACTTGTACAGACTGCTTATATTTAGTTAGTTGACGGACAACTAACGAACGGTTTTTTTCAGTACCGTAGTTCTAGTTCTAGATGCACATTTGGAAAAATACTACCGTAATAGTTTCCAAACAACTAAAGAGCGCCTGTCGTTAGTTGCGAGTTTTCGAATTTGAGTAATTCTATAGTTGCGCTTATTAAAAATCCAGTAGTGTGTACAAATCTGGGACCTTGCCAACTATATTATCCATCTGTTTTAGATGCATGGGAGAAGGCTTATAGTGACATGAAGGAAGTTGTGGACAATAGTAGCTTGCCCTCCTCTTCATTGTCTGAACTCTAAAGATGAAGAACGGCAACAGTCAAAACAAAGACGTCAGCCGCCCAAAAAATTTTGGGATAATTCTGTTTCAACTGATGATCAAGGTATCGGTATATACTCTGTTATTCTGCCTAATATGTTGTACACAGAATATTCATATGTAAATTTTCATACTTTGTAGATGATGCGTTTCCTTCAAAGAAGAAAAGTAATCCAAGTATTCAGACACAAGGCATGCTAATACCAATTCTAAGAATGCGGCCATCTCCTGATTCTGGCATTAAAAGTGTGACAAGCAAGGGTGCTGTGTTCAATGATGCTTGCAATGCAAGTTTGCCATCATGCGGAGAGTGTTCAAGAACAGCATGATTCCAACATTGAATGTAGCGGCCAGTTGCAGGGAACTAACCCATGCAGTAAGCTCGTAACACTTTGATTCATTCTCGAATTTGAGTTATAGCGTCGCTCTGTTTTCTAGACGCTCCATCATTTGTAAGCAATGTTGAACTGAAAAATCCTGACTGTCAACAACGAGGCCTATCACAAAGTAATGGTAAGATTATCACATATGATTAATCCAGCTTTCTTATATTCAAATAATTTTTTAGCTGCTCCGTGCACACCATCAACTCCAACATCTGCATACAGTGACCACTCAATTTCTTTGATGCGTAAAGACACCAAAGAATTGAAGTTAGAGATGAACCAGATGATGGACCTCAGCTCCAAGCAGATCAACCAGATGATGGATCTCAGTAAAGGTCACATCATCACCGATTCAAAAAAAACACAGTACCACAACCCCAATCTTGCGGGAAGATCTTATTGAAGACCCCTGTCAAACCTTATCTCATCTGGAACAACTGGAAAAGAACTCGATTAACTGTGATTGCAAGAAGTCTGAACTGGTATGATTTTGTTGATTAAAGCAAACTTTGCCGGACTATCTAACTCAGACTTGGCCAAAGTGCGGCCCGCAAACCATTCAGAGCGGCCCGTGTGTCCATTTCTTGAAATTCAAAACACAAAACCTACTTTTGAAAATTAAACCGTAAACTTATGAACTGGGCCGGAACGGAAATATACCGCGGTTACGCAGCCTACGTCCTTCGCAATCTCGCATGCGTGATCCATGTTCAACATAAAGCCAATGTAGCAAAGTATGTCACAACAATTTAAATCACAATAAGTCACTCTTTCCATTTAGTTCAAACCTTCTTTGTTGCCATTGTCACATTACGCATTACACGGTCTGTGCTTCAAATTGTTTCGTGATAGGCTACGTTTCGAAATTCCTTTTTTGTAAATCAAGTCAATAAGTGCTCGTTTTTACTATGAGACATCATCCATGAACGATAAACGGGCATGTCAAAAAGACCGCCGAAAGCAGAAATTGAAAGACGGTAAGGAACACTAAACACAGGGCCGCACCCTAAACCCCCCACTTCGAGAAGGCCCAAGCTGGAATTGTGGCCCAAAGTTATTTTGTAAATTAATCTAAATTATATAATTTAGGAAACTTCATTGAAATTTTCTTAGCGCTTCGTGTGATTTATTGTGGCCAGACTTCTTGATA
The DNA here is from genome assembly GCA_000444245.1 of Botryllus schlosseri. Classification (NCBI taxonomy): domain Eukaryota; kingdom Metazoa; phylum Chordata; class Ascidiacea; order Stolidobranchia; family Styelidae; genus Botryllus; species Botryllus schlosseri. The sequence continues at coordinate 10,462 of KE605910.1, forward strand.
TTAATACGAGTAACCCCCCCAAGAAACGCTTCATTTACAAAGATCAGCATTTCGGCGTCGCGTCACCACACACCAAGAAGTTGACAATGACGTTTCGGCTAACATGTGACTCTGCGAAGTGTGCCTCTAAAAAGCTCGATGGCGAGGAAACCTTGCAGGGATATCTACACATCCCTAAAGTACGGCCTCATGTTGGCCGGAACCGATATATGTATGTCGATTTCACCAAGCCGCAACTGTTCGGAAGGCAGCGATCAAGACAAGCTATGCAGTACCCCAAATACCTTTCCTTCAAGTTAATTGATGTCTATCTAACCTTGTTAGCGGTGGGCTAAATTGAGTACCTAAAATTTAATAATAAACTGAACTGATGGAAGTTATTTTTCATTCTGGCCCAAACCACTATCATCAATTGTATTTTGTACTACAGTTATATGCTTCAAATGGAATTCCGGGTGAACAATCGTCTTCAACTGCCAGAAATATGACCAGCATAGCTGTAAAGGATGTATGGAAATTCTACAGCCTGAAGGGTCGAAAAAGCAAAAATGAACAGAGAAGAAATTTTCAAAATTTGACTATTAAACGTAAGTTGTTACTAATATTACAATCGCAATTACAAAACCCTCAATAACGGAGAGCATTTTTACCGAGGTATGGTATTTTGATTTCCGTTTTTGTGAAAGCATAATTGCAAATTGTTGCTGACCACACAGCCTTATAAGCCCTCGTTTGAAGTCATCTTTTACTGAGATCCGACATGGCAAAATCACAAACAAGTGCATTGATTGTGAAACTCTGTGTTGGGTCGGGAATGTTTTGAAATACCAATTTTGACACTGCGGTAATCGCATTCGAGAGAGATTGTTACCTCTGGCGCAGATTGCGATTTGCTGCATTGTTTTGTAATGCCGCCCCTGATCTAATACTATCTTTAAAGGAGCATGTAAAGTGGCTCATCCTACGGTCGAGAATCAAACAATTACAGTTGAAGTGGGTGGATTTCTAACTGTTATTGGAGCTTGCAAGATAATTTTGTTTATGAAGTTGACGTCTGTGTGACAGCTGTGCTCTTTATCATATTATTTGACAGTAAGCGAATCGTTGCTACCTCAAGCTCTGCTACCATTCATCTTCAGAACACTATACCAGTGGTTCCCAAACTTCATGATATTTTCAGTTATTTTGTAATCGCGTAATGCAACTTTGATGTAATATAATTTAAACAAATTTATAGTAATTTTGTCAATATTGTCGGTCTTGCATAAATTTTTGATCCTCTCGTTGCACTTGCTCAGATTTAGTGGTGGAACCAATGTCACCAAAACTTTTGGGCAAATAATCAATCACTCATTTCAAACTCCTTTCAATTCACATTTCAACACGGGAAGCAAGTTTATCCTCCACAGGTCGCATTTGTACCGCGTGGGGGGCTCAGATTGCAATGGCCTGACCCATGTTCCCTCTAAGCTGCACACATGCGCAATTGCGCAGTGCTGACACGGTCTCTGCGAACAGAAAATTCAAGCTGCACACAAAAAAATCGGAAGCGGTGTCATTTTTTAGTCGTTACGCACTGCTGTCCAAGGGACCGCGCAGTGTGTGCAGACACGTCAAAAAGTAGAGGGGACATTGGGTCTGACTATTCTGGTCCGGCTGTTTCGGTGGCGAACTGGAGGCATGGCAAATTTGGCTCAATTCCAACGTGTAGAAGTGAAATTGTTGAGATACAAAATTATGGTTTTGAAACTTCGCCTCTACTGATTGGGATTGCGCCAAATTTGGTATGCATTTTTTTTTACAATTTCATAGGGATGACAGCAAAATTCAAAAATTAATTTAATTTTTTAAATAAATTGAAAACTTTGTAACTTATAACTTAGCTCAGGGTTAGGCTACATATAGCTTTCATCCGACTCTGATGAGATGTAGTGGCACGTATGGTGTCGCAATGTACAATGCGAAAATGGGAGTGGAAACGGTGACTTTTGTCCCCCGGCAATGACAACCAACGGCAACAAAAATAATTTCGATTATGTAATAACAGCAAGTTGATGCTGAAGTTACCGATTCTGAGA
>ATSW01010830.1:0-17798 GCA_000444245.1 Botryllus schlosseri
TGCCTTGGCAGTCTCAGGAAGGTGAACCTCTGGAATATGGAGGCATGGCGCTAGCAGCATGAAAAGAAATTCAGCACTGAACGAGCAATCGAGCATGCACCCTACCAATTTTAAAAATTATTTGCTCGAAATATGAGGCTTTTCGTTTGTGAATCGTCTTTACTGGCTCCGCAATCACACAATAGCAAGAACGAAACACACTACTTGTAAGAAGTGATCCGTGAATTGTGCTTGGTCAACCAAACAGTTATTTCCATCAAAGAAGTTGATATAAAAGAATGCAATCGATGCCTAATGCAAGCCATTTCTTTGCTCTTTTGACATGATTTACAGCAGGGGTCACCAACACGCGGTTGTTGTTCAAAATAAGCTATCGTCCTGTGCCCGGCATCACTGTTTCTCACAAGCTGATACGGCTTCAGCGATGGTAATAGTATTCCATGGAGGAGGAATTAGCTGATATAACGGAACACATTAGCTTGACGTGCAAGATCGAGACGCGTAGAAGACGACCTGAGGCTTCAACATGAGATACAGCTTTACGAGATAGTTTTCCAGTGATTACCGTGTCTAGCGAACCCCAATATTAGTTCTGTAGTCACTGAAAAGTATTATAACTAGGGCCATTTAAAGTCATTAAAGTCATATTTTTTTCTATGCATCAGTAAGTCGTGAAATCAATTTTAACGCAAAAATCGCATCCATATGGGGTATATTAAGAAAGTTATAAAGTCATATAAAGTCATATTTTCCTGGTTAGGTCATATTTGAGTTATAAAGTCATATTGTTGTATACTTTAAGTAAAAAGTGCCAATTGAAGCAATTACGCACTAAGAAAGTAAGGCAATTTCTTATTGAACGAAGGCAAACTGTAAGGTTAGCCCACGTAACATTACAGTCGCAGACCTATGAGGTCACACATTGCATTATGAGGTCACACATTGCATTGTGTTGCTACACAATCTGTTTTACTTCTGTGCACTGAAGTGGAACGTAATTTGAAGTTCAGAGACTTCCACAAGTGAAAGAAATAGTCAACGCATGGGAAGCTGAAGGAGTTAGTGTAAACAGCGTCAAAGATTCAGTGAACGATCCAAAGTTGACGAGTCAGTTAGCAGAAATATGCCTCCACTACAACAATATTTCAAACTTGATACTGAAAATGGAAAGTTGTACGTACACTATCAAAGAGGCTCATGCTGATCTAAATGCCCCCGATTTCGGAAAAGATCCGCTTGAGCTCAAAAATTACATTAAGAAGCGATCGGACAAAAACGATGTGAAACAAATTATGGAGCTACAAAGACAAGACATTTCACCAGCGCTGTATGCAAAACTGCAGAACTGTCAACAAACATCAGCGTCTGTGGAGCGCTCATTTTCCTTACTAAGAGAGAGATGATATTCTTTTTCGCCTGCACCATCGAGATGCTTTGACGACGGAGTTGCGATACGGCCCCATGAGGTCATCTAGTCTGCGCCCCCGTTTTTTTTCTCCTCCATGCTATCCGTGATTGCTGAGCGCCTATCAGGATAGCTGCGGATACCAATTTTCGAGCCTTTGGTATGACCCGGCCGGGGATCGAACTCACGACCTACCGCTCGAGAAGCCGGACGCATAACCATCACACTATCTCGCTCGACTAAAGTCATTTTTACGTCCAAATGGTAACTTTAAAGACTATAACATTCCACACTACATGAAACTGTACTACAAAAGTGGTTTAAAATAAAAATGGATGGGTGTTACTGTTATGTTGTTCGTGTTTTACTCGTCAGTTCCATGAGTGACGTTGGTTACATGTAAAAATACACGATTTTCGCATAAAGTCATATAAAGTCATATTTTCCCAAAAATAAAGTCATATAATTGATTTTTTAAGGTCATATAAAAATGGCCCGTAATTATAACTTATCAAATCTTGCGCAGCTCATAGTTAATAGAATGGAAGTAATGATCATGATATTTTGCTGTATTTCTTTACCAAAACAATATTTCTTTTGGGGTTGGAGAGCACGTTAGAGAGCGCAGCGTTGTACCCAGCGTGTAAAGTTTTAAAATGGTGGTTGTTAGACGTACTCTGTGGTCTCTCATCCCGATATTCAAGTCATGCGGCCCGCGGCCTTTACAAGATTATCAAAATGGCCCGCGACCCGTTTTGAGTTGGTGGCCCCTGATTTACAGGTAGAAAATTTATCTTCCTAAAATATCACTCGAAAACGTTGACAGATTAGGACAGGCCTGGGCAAAGTGCGGCTCGCGAAAGATTGCTTGAAATTCAAAATATCAAATCTACATGGAGCTTGGTTTAGAACTCCATGGGTGGCCCAAGACCACCGTTTTCGGGGATGACGACGGGTTGTTTCGGCCATTCCAAATACATTTTATTTAATTTATTGACAGAAAAACGCGAATCTCAACATGTCAACTGAGCACCAATTCTTGCAATTCGTTGCTTCCACTTTAGAAATAAAATCAATACGCTGGATGTTCTAAAATTTCTTACTCGGCCCGTCAACATATTTCTGCTTCTCATTTGGCCCGCGGGGGAAAATAATTGCCCGCCCCTGGATTAGGACCTACTCAGGTTCTTTTGCAAATGCTAACCTCTGAATAATTAATATTCGCATACTGAACACACACCTTAGCACCATCCCCAGTCTACAACCATTCTATTACCTGGTAATTGACGAAATAAAGCGACGCGGCGATTCCCAATTTTAATCTGTAATCGACTAAGTCAGAAAAAAGACACTGGACAATCGTACACCACATCATAAACGATTACAAAGTCACGTCACGCCGGAATTTTTAACACGAAAAAGACAACTGAATTCGTAACAAGACGTAAAGTCGACGATGAAACCTGCACGGGAACATGAAAAAATGCAGGAAAATTTAAAATATCCAACGCAAAACTAAATAGAATATCAGCTGTGAAAGAGCACCAACACGGATCAACTGTAAGAATTCTCACGAATATTGATCAGATCATAGCCTGCTCCGAACAATGCGGGCTGCAACATAAAGAATAGACACTACGCAGAAACCACGAGCGGCTCAAGTCTGCCGGGGCAGTATATGCGACAGTGACTCAAAAATTGTCACACACGGCCCAAGCAGCTCATATCAAAGCATTTCTTCAAATTTTTAACAGCAAAGTCGTATGATGGTAAGATTTAGTCTCGTAGTGCGTGGTTTCATAACAAAATGTCAAAGAAAGCCGCATTGCACCGCGACAAGTTCTACTCGCGAGTGATTCCTCATCCATACAACACAAGTTCTCATAATCTTGACAAGTGTCCTTGTACGCGGTGTTTCACAACGCTACAGGAATCCAACGCACCAAATTATTCATAGTCGTCAAGCAGCATTCATACAATTAACACAAAGCGTCAACGTAACATATAAATAACCAAGTTTGTTGTAAAAGAAAGAAGAAAAAAGATACTCAAGATCATTCAGAGATACGGTTAAAATTTAGGGCTGGACAAGATCGAGTATTTGACTTATTAAGAATCGAGTACGACACACCGTAACGTCATACATGGTAAGAACGAATTGGCAAACTTTGGACGTATACACTACGCATGATATCAAAGATAAAAACGCCAGTTATATTCGGAAAAACAAAACGTTTTCTCAATTTTTACCTAGGACCGTGTAATAATGCTTGTGGTTGACCGCAACTCAGAAATTTCTGCGAACATGCTAATCTTTTGTTCAAATTCTTCCGGTTGGCTAAAATAGCACGGCACACCAAATTTGGCACAATTTCAACGTGTAAATTAATGAATTTTTTATCAAATTTCACTTTCCAAACATGAAATTGTGCAGCAGTTGTCAAAAAACACGATTTGTAACAAATTTGGCCCGATTCGAACCGGTGCAAGCAAAGTTATTGGGCGCAAATTTTGGATGTAAAAAGATGGTATTTATGGTGGTAAATTTTTGAATTATTCATTATAGATCTACCCACCGTGAATACTTTTATTAAAAATCCAAAATTTTGAACATCAACAACTTCGCTTATGAGTGGCATCGAGTCAAACTTGGTATGCATCGTAATCATACAAAATCAAACAACATATGAATATTATTTTAATATCAAATCTAAAATGTTCAACTCCAGTAGCTTCACTGCTGCAGGTTGGAATCGAGCAAAATTTTGTGTCCAGTGTTGTTGTAACCAACCTCACAATTTCATCCAATAGCCAGTAAAATTTGAACAAAAAAGTTTTGAACAAACCTAATCGTTTGGTGCATGCAACATGTTTTGAATGCCACGATTAAGCCTATCCGTGTGTCAATGCTTTAATGGTGGGAAAAGTGTACATTGTACAAAGGGTTAAATTTTTCCATGTCGAAATCTATGTATTTCTATGTATTTGTAATCCAAATTTTTCTACTGCAATAACTTCGCTTCTAGTGGTTGGAATTGTGCCAAATTCGGTGTGCATATCTCTACTGACAACCCAACGATTTAATGGGGTTGGCAGAAAAACTTTGAATTTTTCTCAATGATAAATTCAAAACTTTCTACTGCACGAATCTCGCTTCTGCTGGTTGGAATGGAGATAAAGTTGGTGTGCAGAGTTTTTTTTTAACCAACCTAACAATTTTATCGAGTAGCCAGTGAAATCTGAAGGAAAAGTTTTTTTTGAACATTGGTGGCAGCCACAATTTTCTTCACGAAATATTGAGCGTATAATTTTGGTTTTTCAACTGTGCAATTACTCGACTCAAAAATCATCAAGATTGATACCCGACATCTACGACCAGCCCTGCTCTCTACATCAAATACAAATGACATACAACATAAGCATGGAGTCAATGGACCCGACGATTGCAAACATCTGCAATTAGTGCTGTCCAGAGGTAAAAGTGTCGGCGTAACCATTTCTAGTGTTCCGATCACGCCCCCGTGCCTACTAGTGAGACGATCGCCAGCACAAAACACTTCAACGTGATCTTGGGGCGTCCTTACAAGGTGTCGTCGATACTTCTCGGCGCACGGGTTCCACGATTGTCCTTGTCAGTAGCGTTCAAGTATGTACAACCCGAGATTTGCGAAAAACGCATTGCCAGATTCCGATCGATGTAGCGACGTATTCAGTTTCTCTCTGCCATCATAGCGCTGCCGGTGATTCCCATCTCGGAGTTTTCAACGCCTGAAACAGAACAACGTACTGTTTTACGGAAAAACATGTTCCACACGAAAGAGAGAGAGACATTCATTTTCGCCAGCACCATCGAGATGCCTTGACGGCTGTGATGCGATACGACCTTTGAGGTCATCTAGTCTGCACCAGATCGTAATGACTCGACTCGAGTCAATTTTTGCATTGACTCAACTTGTACCCGAGTCATTGTGCATGACTCGAACCAAGTCATATGCCTCGAGACTAGGACGGCCAAGACAGACATTTCATTGTAACTCCGAAGAATAGTAAAGCCACCACATTATTGCTATTGGTCTATCAGTCATGATACTCGGGAAAATAGGGACAGAAACTGTTTGGACTGAGAAAAATTACGATATTATGAATACGAACCATTCTATATCACTCGAGCAGAGTTGAAAAAAAGTCAGTTGAACTAAATTGAACTCAAATCTGAACAGTGAGCATAACGACTTGAACTCGGACTTGAGTCAAAACACTATGACTCGGACTCGACCCTATACTAGCTCACTTGAACGCTAACTTGACTCGGCAGTGAATTGAAAATGACTCGACCTGACTCGAGTCAAAACTATAAAAGTGATATATACTTGTGACTTGGTTACATATGCCCACTAGGGCTGTTCAAAAATAACCTTTTTTCCTGAATCTTGCAGGTTACTTGATTAAATCGTTAGGTTGCCTTAAAAAACGACGCACACAAAATTTGAATTCGTTCCAACCAATATTCGCCGATTTCGTAGAGTTTGAAAATTTTGAATTTGCCTAAAAATGCAAAAAAATTTTTTTCAAATTTTCCTTCCAACCCCATGAAATTGTTGCGCTGTCTTCAAAAACGATGCAGAACAAATTTGACTCAATTCGAAGCCGTAGAAGTGGATTTATTTCAGTTTTTCTTTGATAATTCTGGGATAATCCTTGATTGGTGGATCATCCCAGAATTATCATCAAAAAACTTGAATAACTCAGCTTCTACAGCTTGGAATTGAGTCAAATTTGTTTTCCATCGTTTTTGAAGACAGCGCAACAATTTCATGGGGTTGAAGGAAAATTTGAAAAAAATTTTTTTTTGCATTTTTAGGCAAATTCAAAATTTTCAAACTCTACGAAATCGGCGAATATTGGTTTTAATGAATTCAAATTTGGTGTGCGTCGTTTTTTAAGGCAACCTAACAATTTAATCAAGTAACCCACAATATTTAGGAAAAAAGGTTATTTTTGAACAGCCCTATTTCCCAGCCTGCACCCCCGTTTTTACTCCTCCACGCTATACGTGGATGCCGAGTACCTATCAGGATAGCCGCGGACACCATATGTTCGAGTCTTTAGTCTGACCTGGCCAGGGATCGAAACCATGACCAAGTATCACCATTACGCTATCTCGCTCGGCCTCGAAAATAGTCACTCAAGACTAAGATTAACAAATTATTCCCAGTCATGAACTTGAACACCACTCGTGGCGAAAGGTTCGCCGAAATAAGTGTCTTCACCAGGGTTGTAATGACTCGAGTCGTGACTCGAAAATATATAAAAATTTTACTGGACTCGAGTCAATTTGTGTATTGACTCGACTGGCACTCCACCAAGTCATATGACTCTCGACACATCGTAATTCAGGCCCAGAAAGTGTCTGTTATCTGCTTGAAAGCGCATGTGCAGAGTGAGAAAAATTAGTAAATTATGAAGCCCAGGCATTGAATATCACCCAAACATAGTTTAAAGAAAAGGAGTTCCGTCACTTTACACAGTTTCTGGCCTGATTTTACAAATACCAGCACTGATGGATTAAATACAAGTAACGTGGTGACTTTTCAATTCTTCGAAGTTAATGTGTATCGCCTGCCTTGGCCTAGCCCAGTGGTTCTCAACCGCCGGTCCGCGACGACATTCCTGCCGGTCCGCGAGGTATATTACAATTATATACCCTAATTTCAAGATGCCGTGCAGAAGGCTTGTTCATTGATAAAATAAATAAAACAATCAAATTTTAAACTGATTCAGACCTCCGCGAGGTAACATTAGGGCTGAAAACATGTTCGATTTGACTTAAAGTTCAAGATGTGTCATTTGACGACATGCGAGCGACAAGTACAGAACAGACAACAGCTGCCTCATCGCTAAACAGCGCAGTTTGCGCGATCATTCGTTTTCGATTCATTCATTCATTTTGTGCTGGACCGAAGCTGGGGCACCCCAAACCGCGAAATTTGAGAGGGGCCGAGCTTGAAAAAGGCCCAAAATTATTTTGCACGTGAACATAAATCATAGCGTATTTTTCGGAAACTATTTTCAACATTTTTCAATTTCTTTTCGCGATTTAGTGTCACTGAATGTCTTGCTTATTAGATGCCCTTTTCCGAGAAACACGCATAGTTTCTAGAAATAGGCATTTCGGCGTCAGTCATTACCGCGCCACGACGTACCAACACATAATGAAGTTCAGGCATGGAACATGGAAATCCGAAAGGTGTACCGAAAATTCGGCAGCGAGAAAACCAATTCAGTCATGAATGATCGAAAATGTTCGCTATTGGCGCGATTAAGCTACATAAACTCTGAGTAGAATGAATGTGCTCACAAGTACAGGTGAAAACATTCACCCAACTGTAGCGTCTGGGGGCGAAGCCCCGGCAAGCTTGGCTTATCGCCCTGTGGGGGCTCATGACCAACGATTTTTGCGGTGGGCTGACGAAATGCTTTTTCGGTCCGGATTGGCGGATGACCAGTATATCTGCCGTAAGATGTTTTCTTACGACACGCATTGTATTCGCAGTTGCCAGAGTAGCATGCGTATGGTGGCAGTGGGCAATGAGCAAGCCGTAGCACGACATGGTGCATGGTTCGACTCCGAAACGCTCTTTCACTCGATATTGTCAAAGAGAAGAATATTATTTGAGTTGGCGTGGTCGGTTAAACCCACGGCATTCCGTGCGAAAGACTGTAAACGACTCTCGGCGGTAGCACGTTTATCTGGCAATTTTACCTCGACTCAGCAGACTTACTACCATAAAATCACATGGATGCCATCATGAAGATAATTAATTACGATCAAAACCCTCTAAATATCGCTCTCTAGAACCATATAATTGCGAAAAACGGTTGCATACTTTATATTTTGGCTTCATTTCAATTTTGAAAGTTCACCGGTCCGCCAGACATTTTTTGAAATTTTACCGGTCCGCGAGGTGAAAAAGGTTGAGAACCACTGGCCTAGCCCTAGTCTCAAGTCATGCACAATGACTCGAGTCAAGTCGAGTCACTATAAATCGAGATTCCAGTCTGAATCGAGTCATTACAACCTCGAGCACCACTCCATCCTTAATCTTACCGAGCTTTGCTCTTTTTGCATCCTCTTCGCCAACAGCCATCGCTTGGTGCGTGAAAGGCCTTTTCATGATCACGGCCGCTCCTTGGGGCACTGAAAATGTACCGTGCGTTACCAACATGCTCGGGTCTGTGTAAAAGAGTAATTGGAGCCGATATGGGCACCAGTGAAATCTTATCGCGTCATCTTACTCGGGGTTGTAACCGACGCACCCCAAACCACCCCCCAATCAATTTGGTGGTGTTTTAACAGGACATAAGCTTTTCATCAGATTAAAGTTTGCAAAATTTGCTTTCTAGTTCCACACGTTATACATTGAATTTTACTTTTGAAAATTTATCTCCATCAAAAAAATATTATTTTTAATATACCATCGAACAATATTCGTATTGAAATCAACCCGAATATTTTGGCTTGACTGCGGTAAACGTCAGCAACTAGCAGAAAATTGAAAAGGACAGTGGATATCAACAATGATATCACCTAAGTACGACACCAATGTCATTGCAGCCTACTATTTTCAGATTCGAACTGCTTCTTGGAGACACAAGACTTCAATATACAATTGGATAGTGTATTCATAGTGAAATTAATCCAGATATTTTCAGGTGACGCTCGACAGTGGTAATCGCCAATGACTAGTGGATAATTCAAAAGAACTTCACAAAATATACCGTCTACGGCATGAAAAATTCGAACCATCAAAGAGATGGCTCAATCAACCTCAATGTACTATTTTTCATATTATTCACAAGCTCCATCGAACGTTTGCCAATGACAGAATTCACAGCCTCGGCCCGTTCTGATTCAAGCTTCTGGGGATGAATCCAAGGACAACCTTTTCTCCAAGCATGATGTACGTGTTGTAATACATCGAGGGACATACTGTGTGTTTTAACACTTTACCGGTATGCCAAGCTACAATCGCTGAACACAACCAATCTAACTGACATGCCACTATGCAGCAACACATTGCACGAATGGCGATTATCATTATCATTAAAAATTATGTCGATAAAGCCACTCACTCTGCGCCAGGGACACGTTGGCAGGTGATATAATGGTGCCCAAGCTGACGACGGGCTGCTGACCGGCCACCATGACGACTTGCTGCTGCTGCGGCATCACAATGGACAACTTCTGTGGATCTACACAAGCAACAAAACAAACGAATAATGAGTAGTAACTAAGGGATGGGCATTTGAGTACCCGAATGTAGATTGAGCAAAAATTAACTCTAGTTTAGACATAATAAAAGAGCTCCCTGGGGAGGAACAGAACTACAATATACAATTGTGTAGTATACTCGTATTGAAAAGTACCAGAATATTTTCGGCCGACACTCTACGCGGGTAATTGTCAGAAACTAGTAGATAATTGGAAAGAACATTGTATAGCAACAATTGGGTTCATTTCAATATGAATATAATATTCAATGTTATATTATGGTAACAGCTGTCAAAATGCCAACCAACCAGCAACGAGGAAATTGTCAGTTTAGAATTTGAATCAGAATTAGATTAAAATTAGAATTGCAGTTACAAGTTTTTTTCCAAATCAGAGTGTAATTAGAATCATAGCTAAATACTAATTATTATTAGAATTAGAATTTTTGAATTTTGACTCAAGTCCAGTCACCAAAAAAATCGCGACTCGAGTAAAAACAACCCTGACTCGCGGCATCATCACAAAGTGTGATGAAATAGCTATGGCCAAAAAACTACCGAATAATATTTAATGTGCTGTAGAAATGGCGATATATGATACGTATTTGAAGTTTGCACATTATTTACACTGATGTGACATGAGGAGTGATATTAAAATCGAAGACTAATACTGGATTCAGAATCCAATCACTCAGGCACTCGATTTGTTCCGAGCTCTACGTACCTGTCACATTTGTGGCGCGAATAACTCCCTCGCTGGTGATGATGCCGTTGCTGGGCACTGTGGCCATGACGTGAGGCGCCGTGGTGAATGCTGCTGCAGTACAAACGATTATGGAGTTAGTTTTCTGTCTCTTCGAGGTGAAATTATTTCTGCTTTTGACGAGACTTTCGAATGAACTTTCAGCCGCGGAAGGAATCTGTGCGGCCGTGGACCCGTAATTTAATTAGTACGTGTTGGCAGCCGACGACATGAAAATTGAATTTACGAATTGACTGTTTGAGAGATTTATTTGATCTTGAAATGTTCTTCGCGTTACACGCGATTCAATGCGACTTAATTTTTCGATTTTAATATAGTAGCGCCCTTTGCAGTCTGAGCTCCACAACACAGAGACGAACAGCGTACGAAAATGACTCACCCCGTATAAAAATACCAACTTGGAATCGTGTGCTCCTCACAAAACAAATTTGTGTCTGGTACGTTTGGGAGATTCCAATATCTTACCACTATACCGACAATCCTGATGGGAGGTCCAGCAATAACGGTATGCAACAAACTGAATAGTTGGCCTTGCCGAATAAGCATCTTCATTTATAACTTGCCCAAAACTTTAGAAGACACTCTAGGATGGCCAAGACAGACATTTCATTGTAACGTCAAAGAATAGTAAAGTCACCTTGTTATTGGTATTTCGTCCATCAGTCCTGATATATTTGGAAAATAGGGTTGAAAACTGTTAGGACTGAGGAAATTTATGATATTATGAAGGCGAACCATTCTATATCACTCAAGCAGAGTGAAAAAATTGGGTTGAACCAGATTGAATTGAAAACTGAACCAGCTAGCTGACTTGGACTCGGCGGTGAAATGAAAAGGACTAGACTTGACTCGAGTCAAAAATAAAAAAGTGAGATTGAGTTGTGACTCGGAGCCTTGTTAGTTGGTTACAACCCTGATATTGATATCTAAGGTGTCCTTTTGAAGCCCTAACAGTATATTTCATGTTCAAGCATAGCGATGGCTGTAAAGGGACTGGAGTTTTGGAAAGGCACATCAAGCTAGACGCCATATCATTGGAATATTGGCTGAATATACCGGGGATATCAGTGAAGGCGCTAGCAATCAGTATCGTTACCAGTCCAAAAATCCGATTCCGGTCAGGGTCTAGTACAAATCGAATGGCCGAACCTTGCGGTTTAGTCACGTCCAGCGGCCAGATCACTTTGCCCGCGGCCTGCTTGGCGTTGATGATGACCGGGTTCTGCTGGTGGAGGGACGCGATCACCGGCTGGTTGTTGACGGCTACCGTGGCCGCCGTAGTCATCACCACTCCGGAGAGAGTCACCGGAGACGCCGGAGACGACTGAGATTGAGAATATCTGCGAAAAAGAAAACGCGTGTTCGCGAATGTTACATAACCGTATTGTGCAAAACAAACCAAGCTTGCGCCAGGCCTGAACAATCGCACATATACAACACACCATGTGCGCAAGATATAATCGCTGGCCTATACACTACACTGACTACAGTCGCATCTCCAACAGGCCTGGTGCGCACGACATAATCGTTGGCCTGAACAATCCCATCTGTAACAGGCCCCGTGCGCAAGATGTTGCTGGCCTGAACTCTCGCGTCATGAGCCTCGCAGGAATTGGCTGCTACCTGCTATCGCAGGGGTGGGCAACATACGGCCCGCGGGCATTTTGTCCGGCCCGCCGAAAGTTTTCCAACTTACATGATAATGTGGCCCGTGGCCAGTCTGCTGAGATTCCCCACTACTTGCTTACTGCGTCAAATGTTAGTGACTGTATGTTAAGATATACGTGTATGCGCAGCGTGCGAGAGTGGAGCTTACGCGTAAGTTGGTCGAAGCGAGAAGACTTGCATTATCGGCATGTACCATGTACTCAACCCCAATGTCGTTTGTGGCAATCATGGTGCATGTCGACCACAATGGTCATTAACACCAGGCTGATATTTCTTATTTTTGATTCCGTAACCGCCGACTTGTAGCACGGCAAACTTCTAGGATTTTGTAAGGCACCGCTTAGGCCAGGGGTCGCCAACTCAAAACGGGTCGCGGGCCACTTTTCAAATTTCGTATTGGACGCGGATCGCATGAATTCAATATCGACGCTATCTCGTCACCTACTCAACCCTAATGAATTGATCTCTTGGTAAATTTGGGGTACCGGGCTTATCGAACGCCTTGAAATCTTAATTAAGGATTGCACCGTGTGTTGATTGATCAGATAGAAGCATACATGGCGGCGCCTCGCCTGTATGACAATGCTATTCTCAATTCCACATTGTTTTCGTCATTATCGGCGAGAAATGGCTTTGAAGTGACATTGTTGTCGTTAAAATACATTCATTAAATACAATTTATTCCTTGTATATGTGGATAAATGGGCGAATTATGTATTAATTCAGCAGTCTGGCCCGCCAAGTACTTAATTTTCCTATATCCGGCCTGCCGACTGGAGAAGTTGCCCGCCCCTGTGCTATCGTCTAAAGACAATGCCATTAAGTGTATAATGATTAGCGATCGATATGTCATGATTGTTCAACAGTGAGATCGCAAAACAGAATGACATCGAATGCTAAAACACAGCTATTCGTGTACTGCGAATGCAGGGTGCGTGCTATACATGGGTACAGGCTTTTACCCAGAATTAACATGCCGCGTTGAGGATGCGTATTATACATGGGTGCGTACTATACTTGGAAAATTACGGTAATTTGGAAAACTGTGCACTGTTCAGCTATAGTTTTACTTCAGAATCTAATTTGCAAAAAATATGCAGCTGTGATTATATAATATGTTTCTAATCTATTTGGGAGAGGTCTTTCACACTTTCATTAGTCTGCCTTGGAGTCGACTTTTATCAAAATACACAAACCTAGCCAACGCCAAGAACTTTGTGTACCGTCTTAAAGTATTACTTTGAGCTTGAGCGATCTTTTCGCCCCGATTAATGTAATTCTACGTCAGTGACATCACATTTTGTGATAAGATTGTTGATATACGACGTTCTTTCCCACTCCCTGCTAGTTGCTGACGACTACCCCTGACGAGTGTCAGCCCGAAAAATTCGGGTTCATTTCAATATCGATATACTATTCAATCGTACCCTCAAGAAGCTGTAAAAAATGTGTAGCTAAAATTTAAATTCTAATGTAATAAGGGAAAGTTGAAAATTTTCCAGTTGTGTAAGCAGATTACTAACCTACAGACAGACACCCAGCTCTCATCGTTACGTTTGAGCAACCAGTGTAGATAAGTGCCGAGCAACCTACAAGCAGTATAATTGCAGTGCTATAGCTGGCGACCCGAGCTGTTAAAGTTAACATAACTGGTTTCAATCGAAAGTTAGTGCCGGGCTGATTCCGAAAATAGAAACGATAATCCGGTCAGGGCAATGGTACCACCCCGAAATCGCCGTCACAGTCTGAAAATCGGCATTGTTCCAACAATGGGAACGCCGCAACAAAATGACCATAACAATGACCTTTGCGTCACCACCATTGTTTGCAACAATGCCGATTTTCAGACTTAAAAGGCTGTTTCGGGCTGGTTCCATTGCAGTGGTCAGAATTTCATCTGTATTTTCGGAATCGGCGGTGAACTAGCTTACAATCAAGACCAGTTATGTTAACTTTAAGAGCTCGGGTCGCCAGCTATAGCACTGCCAATTATACTGCCTTTAGATTGCTCAGTAGTGTACTGCACTGCTTAATCTTAAAGAGTAACCACGGTTGTGTATCTATCCGTTGGTTAGTAAACTATAGTCAAACTCTGGTCTTAGAAAGTGCTTGTTGCACTTGAGTAAGATTTACGGCGATCCTTCTTACTAGAGCACAAACGCTGACTACGCATAGCGACAAGTCACCGCAGTAGCTGCTTACCTTTGGGCCTGGAAAAACTGCGGCTTGCGCTCTCTCTCCATCGGTTGCGAGAGAGTGTGCTGATGTGAAACTGGGACTTGCTGCGCCATCGGGCTTTCCTGCGGCTGCGACGACGGCGAGATCGGGTTTGAATGCACGGGCGAGGCCGGAGCGGACCTGAAAAACCAAATAATATTCATATGCATGAATATTAATTTTAAAACATCAATATACAATTGGATAGTATATTCATATTGAAATGAACCCGAATATTTTCGGCTGACACTCGTCAGGGGTAATCCTCACCAACTAGTAGACATTTGGAAAGAACATTGTCGACAATCGGGTTCATTACAATATGAATATACTATTCGATTGTATGACATATACCAGTATCAACTGTCAGCTTAGAATTAGATTACAATTATAGTTACAGTTTTTTCCAAATTAGAGTAGAATTAGAATCAAATCATATTTAGATTAAAATTACAATTATAACGACTTTTATCATAATACACCAGCCTAAACACTGCCAACAAAAGGAGTTCGCGTACCACCTGGGAATAGTGCATTTAATGCTCTCTCATCCGAAATTTCATGCCGGTGACGTCATACTTTGTGATACGATTGTTGATATACAGTGTTCTTTCCAATTCTCTACTAGTTGCTGACGATTGCCCCTGACGAGTGTCAGCCGAAAATATTCAGGTTCATTTCAATATGAACATACTATTCAATTATAACTACACATTTTTTTCAAATTCGAATTACTGATTGTGCGTGAACTTGGACTTTGAATGAAGATCAGTTACTATCAATTCATATTTCACTCTTATCAGCATGATAACAGGAAATATATGTCTGTACACTGTACAGCAAGCTTGGTTCATTTCAGATTGGAAAAAATCAATATTAGAATTAAAATTAGATCATGAAGACTTTTCACAAATTAGATTGTCTGCATTTCGCTTCAATTATACAACTATAGTTGTCAGAGTCTGGAAATATTTTCACGCTCTGCACGATTTACCTCCAAGTCATCTTATCATTCTATGTATTGTACACTATGTACAGCCCGAATTTAATATTTCAGAAGCGTTTTGAGAGCCATAACACCTACCATGCCACAAAACAATGCGTTGGGGTCGCAAACATTCTGGTTACTCTCTTCAATATTTTTTGAGATGGTGATAAGAGGGACGCAAAACGTTTCACTACTGTATCTTCAAGGGGAGCGTGTCGAGAAAATTTTGAGAACTACTGATTTAGACTTAAATATTTCATATATTACAAATGTGGAAAGGTTTTCGTCGGAGAGTTGGTCAAATCTAAAGCCATTACTTTATAATTCATTCCGATATTTACTTTACCTGAAATAACCAAGAATCTACATCAAAGAAGCCATGAACTGTCACAACAAACCTGATGGGCGACTGCACAGCGCACTCTTCAACAAATACACATCCTTATGAGGAGTACAAGGCTGTGATTAATGTCAGCTCAAGTGGATAACCGATTCAGAAATTGGTCAGAGATTTCCACAAAAAGATTAATACTGGACGACACATGGTCAGCAAATAACAACTACTTAAGAAGTGGCTCTATTTCCGACTATTTCCAATTTTAATTCAACGGTTTACCAAGTAAAACATCACCTTGTGCTTTATTCGTCTGGCTCCACAGAAGGCAGATTTTTGGTCGGACATTCACTTATCTTGATCAGCGAAATCACAATAACAACTCCTCAAATTCCTGAGCATTATCATGTCAGACCGGAATTTGTCTGACATGTCTGAGGTATCATGAGTCATGTTTCAAGCTAGTGGCTGATTACAAATTGTCTCAAGCTATGTCACAGAGGATGGACACAGAATTTTAATATATATTACCTGATTTGAATGGTTCAGAGCAGTGGTTCCCAACGTAGGCGATTTTGAGAAACGAGGGGGCAATAATGTTAGAACTTCCAGTGAGGTAGCCTATATTTTATTACTAAAATGTATCCGTATATGCCTCTAGACTGCTTCCACTTCTGCTTGAACAGATTTTAGGCAAAGCTACCTCATTTTTTTTATTTGGATTTGTAAAAGTAAAAAGTTGTCTTGGAGAAGTTCGCGTCAATTTCATGACTGAAATTTTTCACAGGAACCACATGAAGTAGCCGCTGTACCAATGTAACGGAATACGTTTGAAAGATTTTACAAATTTATAGTGTCATTGGTCATTTTGCATTGGACTCCAAACTTGCCGCAATTAAAGTCTAACACCCTGACCCCCAGACTAGGACAACTAGAAAATAGTCAGTTTTTCCAAATTAGATGAAATTATTAATTACAGCTACAAATTATTTCCCAAAACAGAGCAGCATTAAGGTTATAGCTACAATTATTTCCTAATTATAATAAAATTAGAATTATAGCTACACAGGTTTTTTTTTCAAAATTAGAATTACAATTACTGAATTTGAGAAAAATTGACTTTGAATCCAGCTCCGTCAGTATCAAATCATAGTTTCCATCTTATGAGCATGACAATAGCAAATGTCTGTACAACAAGCTTGGCTAAATTCGCACTATACAGTTCACCGGCAGCACTAACAGGAAAACCAGAAATTAGAAATAGTAATTTTACGAATTGTTTGTTTTTGGTTATTCATGGTGTTTATCGACTACTTCGCGAATCAGATTAAAATTAGAATTATAGCAAAAAAGATTTCATCAATTAGATCAGAATTACATGTCCGGCATTCTGCTATAATTAATCTAAAGAAATAATATCTAGTTACTGAAGTCGGGACCCCCACCTGGCCGCGGATATATTGCCGATCGGCGCCCTGAAACAAGGCACGCCCCTCTGCCGTCTCTTGCGCCAGGCCTGCTCGACCAGCTTGTGCTCGGACGCCGGCTCTATGCGCCAGAAGGAGCCCTTGCCCGATTCGTCCTGCGACCGGGGCACCTTCACGAAATACCGGTTCAGCGACAGGTTGTGCCGGATCGAATTCTGAAAATGATCGGGTGAAATCATGGGTCGGAATTCACGGTTTATAGGAAACAATCACAGACGTGTAGCCACTACGGTTACCAGTGAAATCAGCAAAAGGAATATGGTAACTATCATGAAGACGAAAGCGGTGCGTCAATATTTTATTATTAAATTCAAATCCGAATGCTTCACTGAATGTGAACAATGAATTCTGACTGACTGGTGCACTTGGTGAATTCGGCACTTGGCAGCAGGGTTGTAACCAAGTCACAAGACTCCGAGTCAAGTCCAAGTCCAAGTCAGCGAGCAGAGGGTCGAGTCCGAGTCTAAGTAATCGTGCTGACTGTTCGGTTTCCAGTTAAAGTCTTGTGAAACCCACTATTTATAACTCTGTTTGGTGATATAGAATGGTTCGCATTTATGATATACTAATTTTCCCCGCTTTTCGCAGTTTCTGGTCGCATTTTCAAGTACCCGTACCAGTAGCTGAGACTGCCAAGGCACACAGGTGCCTTGGCAGTCTCAGCT
>ATSW01010831.1:0-16375 GCA_000444245.1 Botryllus schlosseri
AGTACCAACATTTAATATTCATAAAAGTCAAGTAAAGCCCAGAAATTTTGTTGCGCTTTGCGCACATCAGTTATTGAGTGACCGATACATTTTCATGAAAGTGTCGTGAATATAATTTAGGTACCGGATTGCTCGGTTCAACTCGCACCACATTGTCGCACATATCAACTATTTCATCACAGTAAATATGGCCCACTATAACGTTTGAAACTACCGTTTCGCAAACTAGCAATTACCTATCATATCGTAATCTAGCAGCCCATGACGTCTCCTTCTAATCTGGAAAATCCGGCTTTTTTTAACGTTACACCTTTGAAGCCTTTATGGACAAAAAGCATGAAATATTTTTTGCTCTTTTTAGAAGTAGTATTTGTATTTCACGTGCAATTCCGAGTATCATACTCTGAGTTCTAATCACTTTCAGTTCTTTTGTCTGCAGAACATACATGTTGGTTGATGCATAAAAGCAAGTGTAGTAATCAATGCCGATATCTTCCGAAAGTAAAGCTACACTAAATATAAATTTTACGATCCACAACATTTGTTATTAACGTATACTAAACGCGCAGTGCTGAAACCGTCTCCGATACAACTTCTCCGTTTTGCTCGTCGCCTTATCTTGGGGTCTCATAATATGGGGCGGGGCGCCATACCATGATGTTCTCTAAAACGGGGTCTTCTAGTAAAAAAGGGTTAGTATTGCATCTTAATATCAAAACTATAATTTGCATCCTATGATGCGAAAGAATAAATGCTTATTCTGTCGAAATTTGATACCCCCTGGGATGCATCAATGCGAATCAAGCTCTCTGCACCTTTCGCATAGCTCAATTTACAGCTTTTGACAGTCCATGCCAACGAATTAAGACTATTTTCAAAACTACTTACTAACTTGAGTAGATTTAAAGTCAGTCAATTCTACTTCAAGTAGTTTTAGTTGACTTATGGAAGAAGTACTTCTACTCGTACTTGAGTGGATTTTTTCTTCGCTACTTCTACATGAGTAGCTTTCTTGACTACTTTGACCACCTCTGCTCAATCGTCTATATTCACTATTCAGAGGTCGGATTCAGGCGGTTCTCTATGGAAACGTCTGACCATAGCAATTTACAACACAGCTGGCATGAAGACTAAGCTTTGAGAAGCTACGTTGTAAATTGCTATGGTCTCACGACCAGAGGTGGTCAAAGTAGTCACCGCCGCTACTCAAGTAGAAGTAGAAGTAACGCCGGTATTTCTACTCAAGTAGAAGTGGTGGTTCACAAGTAAGTAAGTATTCTACGCTTATTTTTGCCTACAAAACTGAAAACTTTCAAGCAGAAGTAGTCTAAAATCATAACTACTTAAAAAGTAGTGTGAGTAGGCAAAATATACTTCAAGTACTTCATAAAGTAGAAGTACTTCGTTACTGACCACCTCTCCTCACGACAAGTTGTGAGATAGGCAAACCAATTAACATCACTGGTTACCGTCAACGACTTTTTATAACAGAATCGGCTAAAGAATCGAGACTTTTGTGATAGAACCGGCTGACATAACATTTGAATACGAACACTGGACACATCTTGAACCTGAGGATCTCAGACTAAAGATGACTCTCCTGTCACATTCAAAAACGCTTAGTTCCGTGAATTGAAAATTAGCACCTGCCCCCTGGCTTTGACCCAATATGCATTTAAGCTTAGTTCAAGGGCCACGTGTTAAGACCTCAGCGATTCTGCAACTACAGTCAGAGACCAAATAATATATTCATTCATTATTACGGAAACAAATAGCAATAAAATTCAAGATTGATATCACAAACAGTCTTAAATCGGTATAAACTAACGCAAAATATTGTTGACTATAAACACAAACCGTGCAAATCGGCACGTATGAAACAACGTCAAGATCTTCAAATACTTCAAGGCAAATCAATAGCGCAGAAAGCATCTTCTCATAAGATGGGCCATGATGAAGATAGCTGAACAAAGCCGCTTCTTGTAATCTAAAGAAGAAAATCACGCAATTTCAGCATTGGAACAATTTCCATTTGACTTACCTGATTCAGACGAGTTGATGGGTTCGCTGTCCAAAGAGGTGATCGCATTCTGGACGTCGACCACGAGTTTTGTAAGATCACCGTATTCCTTTGTAGTGAAAATCTTGCTGGAATACGCCATGAGTTGGTCCGTATTGAATGAACCAATGCCAATTGAAACGATCTTGATTCCTAAAGTTGATTGAATACTTGGAAACATATCTGATGTTTTAGTCGATATTCAATAACAAAGGTGGTCAAAGAAATTATCGTTGGTAATACAGTAGAAGTAGAAGTATTGATCACCAATTAAGTAAAGAAAAAGAGTATTCTAGGCCGAGCTTTGCCTAAAAACTGAAAACGGTAAGTAGAATAGACTGAAATCATAACCACTGGAAGTAGTGTGATTCAGTTCAATATCGGTTTTCAAGCAAAAATCCTACCTTAGTACTTCGAAAAAGTAGAACTACTATGTGACTGACCATCGCTGATAATCAGCAGTTCTATTGTTTCAATCCGTTCAAGACAGACAATATACACTGTGGTATACAAGACTCAATACGATGTAATGAACAGAGCGTGTCAAAACAATCAAGTATGGTTGATCGATCATACATCCACTGGAATTCCTAGTATTAATGTATCTAATTGAATTCGAAATTCATCAAAAATACCAAATGTATCTTGAAAAACGCAAGCACAAATGCATTCTACTTAACACACCCGCATCTTTAGCTTTCTGGGCGGGTCCGGCGACATCGTCATTCGACCGCCCATCGGTTAGGAGTACCAAGACCCAATGCGCGTTGTCTCTACCCAAGGTTTGAAAATGTTTCGCCACCACCGAAATCGCTTGACCGGTGGCGGTGCAATGACCGAATCTCGGTAACTCTGATATCGCATCCTTCACTTCACGAAAAGGATAGTAGCCAAGTTCTAATTGCACCTAAAAATTCAAAATAATTAAAATTGAGTCGACTAGTATTAAACTATTTAAGGCAAGTAGAGGTGATTGTAAAATTCTCAATTATCTTATTGATATTACAAGCTCACATTGGCAAAAACAGAAACTACATCCATCATTTTTCTGTTACTCTCTAATATTTCCTCATTTTTGTGTTCGTTTCTTTCCTCGTTATATCTTCCTACTTAATTCAGGGAAGAAGATAGATTAATTCATCGAAATATGTATGGGTGACTACGCCCTTGAAGACTTTAGTCATATCGGTTCTCCATGACAGTAATAGCTAATGTCAGCTTGGCGATTCAAACATGATGTGATTTCATGACTTGCATGATTATGAACATTGTCTTCTATTTAGACGAAATAAATAAGCTCTCTAATATAGATTGAGTGATCCTAGACCAGCTGCATTTGAATCACATTGACTCGACCCCAGATCATGGTAGATTACCACAACTGCAATTCCTCTCTTACATTCATTCTGGAAACCGATACAATGTCACAATGAAAATGCAGTACTATACCTCATACTCAAGGGAGACGGCATCGGACGAGCATATGAAAGTAGATGTGCCACCATACTGAATAAGACCCACCTGAAACACATGATTCAAAGAAAGATTCGTACTGTCACATCAAGATACTAAAAGATACTAGTAATTTGATACAACAGTAATACAACTTGATACTAAAAGAGTAATCGGGTATTGATGTGACTGCATGTGTTGTAGATGGATATAATGAAATGAAGAACTTTCCATATACTAGTCTGCACTTGAGATTACCAGCCCACGCTCTGACATATTGATAGTCCACCAACACCTAAAACTTCATTTTCACCGCTTGTCCATGTCCAACATCCCATCTATGTTATCTTCTGCTACTTTTTTTCACTGTGCATGGCTCGCAGTTGCAAGCTCTGTCATTATAATTAAATCCAATTCGTATTGAATCCTCCTATCTCTGGAATGTAGAGAATTCTCGTGTTACCTAGAATCATTGAAGATGCTAATAAAATGATGATTGTTTTGCTAATGGCTTGAACTTCAAGTAGGAATAGGACGTTGTATATTTTGTCCTTGATGTTTATGCAGCACCGACTCATGATATACATATGCCAATGGACATGGAAGGTGCAGATATAGCCTTGTAAATCAAAACCTTACTCGTGTCGATCCAGAATCAATCTCCCCTTGCACACCTTCCAGGATATCAGCAATGGATTTTCTCACATGCTTCAGGTCATCAATGGTGACACTGCCAGAGCCATCCAACAGCACAATAATATCCTTTGCACAATACCCACCGGGGCAATCTGAACCGTAGATACAGTACACTTGAGAACAAAGTTACCTTTCAACAAATCGTTTCTACCAACCTTCACATACCGGAGGGGGGTCACTCCAGGTAACCTGCCCGGCCCTGTCCGCGTCCTGACACAAGATATCACCGCTGCCGACCAATTTGTAGCCTTGATCACATCGGAAAGTACACTGCGACCCTGCCTTATTTGCATCGGTGCAGGTTGACTTTCCGAATTCCGGTGCCGTGTATTCGGGTAAGCATATCAAGGCTGGAAATATTTCAGCGGCTGAAACACCTCGCCGAGACCAGAGGTCGTCAAAGGAGTCAGCATTGCTACTCCAGTAGAGGTAAAAGTACTTGAGTACTTATAGTACTTCATTACTGACTATGATATTTGTAACAACAATCTCACTTTGAGTACAGGTCGGTAGCTTTGTGGTCCACTTTCCTTGGCCGGTTCTGTCCGGGTCACCGCAATACACCTCTGAAGGGCCGATCATGTGCAGCCCGTCGTTGCACGTGAAATGGCATACCGACGAGTAGTAGTAGGCGTTGGTGCACGTCATGTCCATGTCGTCTGGAGTTTCGATGGCGGGACATGTTACCACTGAAAAACCATTCAACTTTAAATGCCACGGATAAGTAGGCTACATGACGGACTTTTTGTGTGGATTTTGGCGGATTCAAAAACCGTTTCGGTTTCACAAAGTGCTTGAAACGAGAATGAAGTCAAGTGGGTAGACAACCAGCTTAAGAATTTCTGTTTATACTACAATTAGAAGAGCTTCTTGGAGGTACAGAACTTCAATATACAATGGAATAGTATATTCATATTTAAATGAACCCGAATATTTTCGGCAGACAACCGTCAGGGGTAATCGTCAGCAACTAGTAGAGAATTGGAAAGAACATCGTATATCAACCATCGTATCACAAAATATGACATCACCAGCATGAAATTTTGAATACGAGAGCGTTCAATGTACTATTATTAGATGGTACACGAATTCCTTTTGTTGACACAGCCTTGGGTGGTGTATTTTGATAAAAGTCGACTTCAAGGCAGACAAATGAAAGTGTGAACGCCCCCTCCCAACAACACGAAATCTGTTGTCTCGATTATTTTTTGTACAAGCGGAATTATCCAACAGATGTTCGCCAATGGCAGAATTTATGGCCTTCAATTGCTCAGCCCCAAGCCTGATAAGATAAGACAAAAGTGAGGTTTTAACCGAGCGGCAAGCGTGATACGTGTGTTCTAATAAATCTAGGTGGAATCCAATAAGGTGGAATTTTCGAACTTATTTCCAGCTTCAGTAATAACAGGGGCTATTTCCTCCAGTTACTATGAAGATTTCACGAACAAAAGTGATGCAAACATCGCAAAACTACTTGACACAATCCTAGGGTGTGAAAATTTAGACGTTTTGTCTAATAACTGTACAAGTGGAAGTAGTCTAAAATCATAAACATTCGAGTAGGTACTAAATGTTGGCAAAAAAGTTGAGTACTTCATTACTGACTACCTCTGGTTTTAGAGTGCGTTAAATACTATGCATTCATTTATGACAGCAAAAAGAGATAAAGGCGCATAAGGAACGTCTTAAGTCTCTATTTAAACGACATCTGCTCACATACATTTACAGGTTCCGTGCGGAGACAGCCATTCCATCTTGCCATCGCCATTCAAATCTCCGCAGTTCGCTGATTCTGGTCCGATAAGCTGGAAGTCACTGTCGCAGTAAATGCTGCAGACTTCCCTCACGCGGTCTCCGGCCGTCACTTCGCATATGGCGCTGCCGTTTGCGATAGGGCCGGAACACAGAGAGTGCTCTGCAATACCGGAGGCGGTCAAAGTTTTTTATCGAGTAGAAGTAGTGTTCTCATTTCTGCTAAAGTAGCGATAGGCAGTAATGTTTTATGTCAACATGTCACAACTATTTCAAATGGAAGAGGAAAATGAAGGTCTGTGTAGTGCTCAAGTACGGTAAATAGTTTCAAAAAGGAGATTAGGGCCACATACTTTTTGCAGTCAATCGGAGTAGAGTACATTCGAAATTGCACGGTTAGTTCAATTTCTGTGGTACAGGGCAAATACACCACAAAACTACGTTCTACTTCACAAAATGCTAAGTCAATGGTTGCCAGAAAAGAAGTGTAAGTATCATACGATCGACGCTCCAACAAATATGCCTGACCTAATGTTTGGAACATCATCTCGTAGGGTATCCATCAGCGGTCGAGCGTATCCACATTCAAGTCGAAATACAAGCAATTTCTATTGACTAGTCAGCCCAGTCTACTTTACCAAACCACGACCTGAGATATAGATCTCGCCTACGGTCGCATGCCACCTCATTTTGTTGCTTCTTTTACTTTTCATTTAGTGTGGATGCCTCCTCTTTACATCTTTACATCGCTTAGGCCCAGGTTGGTGTCTGAATTCAAAGACTACTCCAAGTCGTTTCGACACCTTCCTATCTTTTCATTGTATCACAGCCTTGTGGTGTTTGGAAATGATGAAATTTTAATAATGAACTGAAGTAGTATAAAAATGCCAAGATATTGTATTCTCATTTCGACAGCCAAGTGACATAGGTCACCTTGGCAATCGTGTTTCACGATTTTCTGCAAAATATCCGGAGTCACCAAGTCGTAATCTTCGGGGTGACTGACGAGATAGTGTGGAATTCCGTAGCTATGCAAAAATTGCTTCGCGTCTTCGCCTTTGCCCACGCCAAACAACGCCACATCTAGGAAAGAATTCAGCTTGTGGCGTCGTCAATGGATTCTGCCACGGACTGATATGGCACGCGTAGGCCGATGTAGATGCAGGCACAATGCAATACCGTACTTTTACAAACAACAGGAGTGATCGATGCTCGGAAACGAGTCACATCAAATCATTATCAAGAGTTGAATCGTGCCTTATTCAACAAGTGTAATTCATTCTCTTTTAAATTGCAAGACCAGAAATATCGGAGATCCTACAGCAGTACAGACTTTTCACGTAATACCAGCAGAACAGGATTTGTGCTTTAATATATCAGATTTGACTATCTGTGGATTGTGGCTAATGAATGAGGTTGCTCCATTCCTAATACTCCAGGCATAATCACGAAAATGATGTAGGGAACACACTGACCTGAAGCGTTGAAGGTTTTCATCGCCGCAATGGCGCTGTCATAAGATTTCCCGCCGAGCATAAGCACCATGATAGCAGTAACGAGAGGACGTTTCTGTCTTTTCATGTAATTCAGAGCTTCCGATAGCCCGTGGCCAAAGTGAGCGCAACCGCCCATTTGCTTGATAACCCGCACACTTCTTCTGATATCCTCGAGAGTGCGATATTCCAATTTCATTTCCAGCTGCACAGACGGAATGGGATCATATCGAAAACAATAATGTGTTTGATAAGCATACGAACACCTTATAATTAGGGATGCTGAAGATTTGGTTGCATTTGCTTTCTCTGCTACCGAGAACGGCGACCGAGATCCACGTGGCCCCGTAGTTTATGACTTTTCTCAGCTTGTGTAACACATCCGGTATCCAATCTTTCACGTCAGAGAAATCCCACACCGGCCAATTTTCAGATCCGTCCAGAACAAACATAATGTCAAGAAGGCCGCTGCCACAGCCTAGGACCAAACAGACATTCGCTGACGTGAATTGAAGTGATAAAAACCACTCAAAACTTTACAACAATGCTATTAGTATCTGGAACGGTGTGATAACTACAATTAGTCATATTACTTAGCACTTCTGTTTGAGCACACTTCTTCTGATATCCTCGAGAGTGCGATATTCCGATTTCATTTCCAGCTGCACAGACGGAATGGGATCGGGAACGTGAAGATAGCTTTTGGATTGCCAGAAATCCTACAGTCGCTTACGTAAAACAATTATCCACTCCAGCTTCAGCGAAGCGGAACGAAGCTGCAAAATCGGTCGTTGCCGTTCCATGTTTAATTTCTATAATTACACTATCACACCCGGTAGTGCAAGACTGGATATCTGATCGGATATTTGGATGAAACTATCTTCCACTTGCTCAGCCTCAGTCATAAAGTAACATTCTGTGGGCATATCAAGAAACTTCCAACTGCCAACACACCGGCACAAGAGATCATGTTATTGTCCCAAAACCCGGCGCCGTCGTACCGGTCCTGATTGGCGCAGACGAACTTGCTCTTCGTGCCGTACTTTTCAGAAGTGTGCGAGCACTTAACGTCGCATTCGGCGCCCGGGCTGTGCCCGCCGTAGCAATCCGCGTCGCTTCCAAACATCTCTTCCAAAACCGGGTAGCATTTGGAAGCTGAATTGAGATAAAAACTTGACTGCATGTCAGGCGTTTCGAAAAACACCGTCGTCACCGGGCTAATTTGCACCTTTTCGATCATTTATGTGTGAATTGCAAACTTCAACAGGAGTCAAAATTACGCTTCGCAAATGATGAAAAGTCGACACTGATATAGGGGTGTGATTCGCAAAACATATATACCGAAGGAGATACCCAGGGCAATGGGCTGCCAGAGTTTTTTAGCCTACAAGAGTAAGGTTTTCCAATAATCGGGACAAATAGTGCCAAATCCCAAAGCACAGTAGCGGGTATCGATACTAAAGTGCAAGGTGTTTTTGTCAGCCTACATAAAAGTAGTGTATATCATTAAATGAAATACAAGTCATAGAGCTTTTCGATCAATGTTTAAAAGTATACGAATCGCAGAAGCAGTCTAGTTTTTCTAAAATGACAAGGGGCTTTGAAGATGGCATATTTATAATTGAATTTGGCCTGTTACTATATTCCTAATCTAACAATCGTTATCTGATTCAGACATTGACATTTCTACCCAATACACAACTTTCCATTAGTCAAGAAATACCAGATGGGGTGGACTCGAGTCAAAAGACGTACTGTGAAGCCCCGTAATAGTTGCGGATAGCGGATGGGTATCCTATCCTATATATATTCGTGCAAACTAGTAATCTACAAAAGACAAAATGATAATACGTTTGCAGGCGGGAACAGAATCATTCCAAGAGCCGTCTTCCTGGCAGATAGTCGAATATGGAGGCTCCACATAAAATCCCGGATTGCATTCGTATTTGCACTCGGAGCCGATATCGTTGAACGAAGTGCACTTCGCCTCCCCGCGGGCTATTTCTATATTCTCTTCCGAACATGAAGTCTCTGGTCGGCGACAAATAAAGGAAGCAATGAGCGACAGAACCAAATTTTGGGCAGATACACAGTGATATGATAATTAGGCATAAGAAATGCTCCACATATTATTAGCATTCTTGTTACGACACAAAGCAGTAAGTAGCCTAAATCATTGGTTTGCGAATTAACAGTGAGAATTGCTTTATAGCAGCTGTAACAATATTAACTCCATACAATAATAACCCGTGCTTCTCTAGCACAGGACAGTAAATCTTTCACGAATTAGATTATTTTGTAGCACAAAGCCGAGAGATAGAGTCCAACAAAATTTTACTTCGAAACCTCGTGATTTCGATGGATTGCGATATTTACCAAAATATGAACATACATATACCCAGAACATCATTGTCCGGTGCTTCCCAACCAGTAGGTCGCGACCCATCGGTGGCTCGAGAAGCATTTCGAATTGTTACAGTTTTCTATTCAATATGTCATAGATAGCTGCTTTTGGTGGTTATGGAATGCCAGCAGTTTTCTTGCTGATAATATAGCAGTTATATAGGTATAAATAAGAAAGCTTACTGACGACCTCACAAGTAAAATATAGGTGAAGCTCAATTTTAGGTCATTCTGAATAATTTCCCAGTACGAAAATCAACCAAGAAGCCAGACCTAATCTGATAATATCTAATATGCAAGCTCAACTTACGTATCAATAGTAAATTCCATGTGTATTAGCATTGTTGCTTTTCTCATCAATTTATTTTTCATACGTTTGGCCATATGCAATTGTGGGTTACACAATAAAACTTGCTGGGAAGAGACTGGCGCAGTTCCACTTAGATTTTAAACGGATAAACTCTGCTCTGCTTACTTCTACACTGAGGCGGGTCCACGGACCAGTCGCCGATTCCGTCCCTGTTCGCGTCGACGCATTCGATAATTTCGATGGCGGGTTTGAGCACCAGGTCGTCGGGGCATTCAAAAGAACATCGGGATCCTCTCTTGTTTGCGTTCGAGCAAACCACTTCCGTTTCGGACGAGAGTTCGAAAGATTCAATCGTCGGACACACGTAAATGAAAGCTGCGAATATCTTCAGAATAGAATGACGTGGCAAGGAGAATATATGTGTCGCCATCCGGAGGCCAGTAAGAGAGAAGACCTGATGATTTCAAGGGTGGCTGGACTATGCTTCATGAAAACTGTGCAGGTCAATAATCATTCATGATGTGACAAGTCGCAAATTGCTTGAAATGGATCTTATTTTGTTACATATTTATTTACAATTGAATAGTATATTCATACTGAAATGAAACCGAATATTTTCTGCTCATTCGTCAGGGTCAGAGTTATTGTACCATCTAAAAATAGTGCATTGAGCTTAAGTGCTCTCTTCGTCCTGATTATTCAAAATTCTATGCCGGTGGCGGCATTAGTGATACTACTGTTAATATACAGTGTTCTTTCCGATTCTCTACTAGATGCTGACATTACCCCTGTCGAGTGCCAGCCGAAAACACTCGAGTTCATTTCAATATGAATATACTATTCCATTGTATATTGAAGTCTTGCACCTCCAAGAAGCTCCTCAGATATTTACCTATTCATTTTTTATGGGTGGCTCGTAGGGGACAAATCTGTGTCCAGCAAAAGACGGAATACTCAGTGATTTCAAGGGAGGGGTAGAGCAAACGCTATCATATGGTATATAAAAAAATTCGAATGAAGAACGTGTTGGTCAATGGTCATTCACGTGTGGCAAAGTGTTTGAAATTGATGATAATATGCTTTCTGTGATAGCTGTCAATTTGGTAATTCATTTTTTGGGGTTCGTCTAAATCCACAGGTTTTGATATTTATCTGCTATTATTTTACAACATTTTATTTATTTCTAATTTTTATTGGGGTAAGGGGGTCAGTGGGAGACTCAATATTCAACCTTTCACTCACGTTCACAAAGTGGCTCCACGCCCTTCCACTCTCCCAGAGTGCCGCCGGCGTTCATCCCGCATATTATGACATTGACGTGGGTCAGCACGTATCCGATATCGCAGTGGAAAGCGCAGACGGAATCGACACGATTTTCGTCGGAACATTCGTAAGTGCCGTCAGACGGCGATAGTAGCGGCGGGCTGCAAGTGTGTACGCCTAAGACATTCCAACATGAGCGAAATTGTATCAACAAGGCGTTAGCATTCGAACAAGAATCTATAAGGCAGGTCATGTGGGTTGTGAGATGAGACGCCATAGAGATATCGTACATGGCAAGGAATTACATGACGAACAGTATACGGATTACTGATGTGCTTCATAACAAAATACGATAGTCTGAGAAGTGCCGTAATTTTCCATGTATAATGGGCAAAATTTTACCGATTTTTTGCCCTAAAATAAGGGGTGCGTATTATACATGGGTACAGCAAGCCTAGAAAAAAATCTCCCTCGATCAAAAACTTGAAATAACATTTTTCGTCATGTTTGTTTCCAATCGCGCATCACCTTTAGCCATCGTATCCCGTAATTCGTATTATAGAGTGTAACGCGCTACCAAATACAGAAGCGTGTTGCCAATTAACGAAAACCGTGTCTGCACAGCAAGCGATCTCCTGCTGAGTTAGTTTGCCGTATGTACGCGAGCAAAATTAGGTCGCTGATTGCTACAAACATGTGCGGCAATCCTTGCTGATTCATTGCGTCAACGACAGGCCGTTACCAATCGCATACACAAGAAGCCATGTGCGCAAGATATAATCGCTTGCGTAATCAGCCGCATCTCCGACAGGACTGGTGCGCCCGACATAACCGTATGTTTGAGCAATTGCATCTGTAATTGTGACAAGCCTCGTGCGCAAGATGTCGTGTGTCGCTAGCCTGAGCTATCGCGTCGCTGGCCTCGCAGGCTTTGGCTACTATCTAATCTTGTTTAGAGTCAATTCCGAACTATCGTTTACAGACAATGCTGGTAATTGTATTATGATTAGCGATCGTTATGTCACAGTTGTTCGACAGTTACATCGCAAAACAGAACAAAATCGTGTACTAAAACACAACTATTCATGTACTGCGAATGCAGGGTGCGTACTATAGATGAGTAAAGGCTTTTTCCCAGAATTTACACGCCGTTTTAAGTGTGCATATTATACATGGGTGGGCGCTATATTCGGAAAATTACGGTAAGTTTGGGCAAAATATATTTTCGATTTTGAATCGAGTACTAGACGACGAGCTGAGTTTTCGCTTAATAAGATGTCGTAGCACGGATTAAAATTTGCGTAATATTTAAATCGCAATTAGTAGGACAAAATTCTCAGGACAACAGTTGAACTGCTCACAGACACTATATAATTATAGTTTACATATTGTTCCGTGTTACATTTGTAATTGCGGTGCAATTGGACACTTTTCATCAAAACGCCAAGGTGCTAGCATCGGTTCAACTTACAAAACGGCAGGTCATGACTCCACTCGCCGACATCATCGTCATTCTTATCGACACAAGTCACCTTGCTCACGTCGCTTTTGAACCTCGTATGCGCCTGGCACGAGAAGGTACAAATCGAATTTCCAAAATTTTGATTGGTGCAAACGAAGCTCGTTTCTGGACTCAAATCCGCTGGATTTATCACGGGGCATACGATAACTGAAAGGAATCGGACAAAACTCGACAAAAAATTTTGAGAAGTAAAAATCATATACGAACATATACAGTCCGGTGCAGTACTGGACCACGCTCCAATCCCGTCACCGTCCAAGTCTTCGCATTTTATCGATTCAACGCCGTTGTCGAGTTTCAGGCCCACGCCGCATTGGAAGTCACACACGGAATTACCCCGATTCGCGTCGGTACAAGAGTACAGGGTGTCGGGTTCGATTGTCAATGCGGGACAGTAGATGGCTGTTTGTAGTTTCAAAAAATTAGGACATGTAGGAATAGGAAGTTATTTATTTTTGTCCTTGTTGTTTTTTACATACACAGGATCTGGGCATAGTAGAGTTGTTCAAAATTTGGCAAATGTCAAATGTGTGGGTTGTAATGTCTCATTCATATGATTAAAACAATAAATGAGCCCGGCAAGAAGATCATAGGAAAGTTAAGACTTCGCGCAAAGGATTTAATAGCTGGTTCGTGGTACAGAATATAGCTTTCAATACAACATCCATTGTTTGAGCGTGTTAAGCAGCATATTCCCAAATTGATTCGTTCAAAAACGTGCGCAAATGACCGCAAGGAGCTCGCACGCCAATGCAAATTAGCGGCCAAAACAGATTGCTATGACGATTACCAAGCATATGCTTTGCCGATTGGTCAACATTCAAGTGAAAACCTCGCCGGTGCACAACACTATAATGACAATATGTTCACTGTCATTGCGCGAGGCACATCTTTTTGGTTATGCTTTTAAATACGTTTAAATCCCTTTAGTGTGCCGTTAACACTTAAAAAGAGGCACCCGATAAGTCTTGGAGTTATTCTACTACAATGGATGTTGTATGCAAAGCATTTGAAAGTAGCTGCCGACAAGTGGGCGGACCACCGACCATAGAACGGCGAGGAGACTAGCAATAATGAAATCATGGCTTTTGCTATTTTTATTTTTTTCGTAGCACTGGAATAGCACTACGTAAAATTATTAGGCAATTCATAGATCCTATAGAGCCGATACATCTACTAAAATGACATCACAACGATAACCTACGAACGCAGTCCGGGACAGCTTGGTTCCAATTGCCGATTTCGTCCCCGTCGAGATCCTGGCACGTCACGCTGCTGTGACTGGTCGTCAATTTCATGCCGGACGGACACGTAAAGTTACAAACCGAGCCAAGCCTATTGGATTCCGAGCATTCGTAGACAGTGGTGTCGTGTAAAGAGTCTGGATCGAATGCGCACGATATAGCTGCAAAAATATACAAGCTTTATCAGTTCTCCGAGTCAGTTTCGCCTGCTTACTCAAATGGTTATGATTCTACGCTACTTCTACTTCACAGCTTTGAGTTTAGCCCAAACCAGGCCTAGAATACTTGCATTTACACTTGGCCTACTTTAAAATCACTACTTCTACTTGCACTTCAGGAAAAGTCACGAAATAGGTGACTGGTGGTACTAACTTGAATACAGTTCTCAGCACTTCGGGCAGTCTAATTTATTCAACTTGAAGAGTTATTGTGTGGTCTTTATGAAGAATAAACAGCGCAATAATAAGTATATAAACAAATATCTGAAGATGAACCAATTTGATAAAGTATGAGGCAGGAATGTAATTTTTAAAATCATGGTAGATAAATTCAGTTGTACCAGTAAGTATGCGGTAGTTGTAACAAGGAAAACGTGTGAGAATCAGGCACTGAGCACTTAAACAGTCCCTGAACAGTGTACACCAATGGAAATTTATTTTTCCTGCATATGAAACGCATCTCTTTCAGGCGACAGTGTTTTATGTGAAAAAATGCGTCTTAAACACGAGTGCTCATGGTGAACAGAACACCCACGTAAGCATTCAGGCACATCTGCACTCCAATCTCCGGTATCGCTGTCGTCAACGTTCAAGCATGTAATGTTAGCGACAGGGCCGAGTCCGAACTTTTCCGGGCACGAGAATGCGCATTCGCTGTTGCCGTAGTTTTCATGGGTGCAATAGAATGTCGTTTCGGACGTTAAATCATCGGGATCTACGAGGTCACAGGTAATCACTGGAAAAGAAATGTAGTAATTAGTTGAGTTCCGTGATAACCGCCGTTGATGGCAGATACACGAATGGTCGAGAATTCAAGCATCAGATTGTATCAACTGGTGATGATATCTCTCTCTACCGTACGAAGGACTGTTGCAAAATTGCAACATTCTAGTGATAGACCGATTAAACCAATTATTTTGCAGTATTCGTATTGGGCTAAGGAGCAGAGATTGTCAGTAACAAAGTAGTTCTAGTAGGGAGAAGTTTTTGCATGACTTTTATGAGTGATATTGTCATTGGAACTGCATTAAATAGCCCGTGTCACTTTTAACTGGATATATTTTCAAAAATTGCATCCATTTGTAGTGTCATTAGCCATGCTGTGTTACTGCAGTCACGAAGGTGCGGCCTGTAGTCTCAAAAGCAGCCACCATCGATCCACTATACGACGTCTCGACTAAATCTAATTTTTGAAACCAATTAAGTACTTTTTAGACCTTCGTTTTCTAATTCCACATGAAGTGGTTTGTCATGTCTCGGAAATCGCTATTTTTACTTGGAATTGAGTAGAGATTGATGGCGTTACTTCTACTTATATATGGGTAGGGAACCAGTAGCACTATTTGTGGTAATCGAATACTTTACGGATAATTGTGTAGGACCTAATGTTCCGGCAATGATTCAAAGAGTTGAGGCCAAAAGTTTTTTTTTTTTAATTTCTAAGATTATTCTAATAGGATATCAAGTAATGGACAAAGATATCAACGAAGCAATCACAAAATTGGGTAAATTAACAGCATGCCTGCCCAAATCGTACAAAAACATTGTAGACGTATCAGCACTTAACACAGGAGGCGGTAAACAAAAAAAAAGTGTAATGCGTCCTTACATTCGCAAGTTGGAGTTTCAGAACTCCAAGTGCCGGTGCCGTCGTTATCAGCATCGGTGCACTCTGACGTTTTTGATCCGTCCACATAGTAACCGGCGTCACAAGTGAACGTGCAGATGGAGTTTTTGATATTTCCATTTGTACACGTCAGCATTGAATCGTTGGGTGCTTGATGTGTCGGAACGCACCGTACCACGTCGGCTGAATAGAAAATGTGTGCATTCCTTACCAATTAAGTTCACTTTGCACTTAGCTTTGTATTGTGCAATGTACAGTGTACGTACACATATGGTCGACTCAAATATACACAGTTCTGACTTGAATTGTGACTTGACTCGTGACTTGACTTGACTT
>ATSW01010832.1:0-26220 GCA_000444245.1 Botryllus schlosseri
GTCCCCTACTATTGACTAAAGAAGGAACGTCTGCTGTGCACAAAATGTGCTGGAATGGTGTCCAACAACAGTCTTTATTTTGTGGCCAGTGAAAAAACAGAGATGGACCTTTACGGTGCATGAAGTTAACCAAAGCATCGTTGTTTAGCTTATCCAACTCTATGACCATGCCAATGTACCACTTTTTGTCATAAACCGCGCATACAAATTGGTTTTGAATAATTTCACTTTGAAGGATGTGTTCTTGGTTTTCAGAGTCTTCATTCAATTCAACTTCCAACGCATAGTGCTCATCTTGGCTGACACGTTTTGCTCCTAGCTTTGTTGATGACAATGGCCTAAAATGATGAAAGGCTCGAGTACCTTTGACTGTGGCTGCGAGCTGAAATCGAGTTTCCAGAAAAGATTTTGTAGCATCCAATTCGTCTTTGAGCAAATTTATAAATTTTATTTTTTGAAGATTTGGCACGCAATAAGACATCATTCCTTCCACATTCAAAATCTGATCATTCAGTGGGCGTCTCAGACTTTCCATTGCTGTAGGTCTTTTGACAGTGCCACCAACTCCATCACATGGCGATTTACCATGGCTGGTGGCAAAAAAGGACCAAGCGGCGTCCACTTTAAAGTCATCATTGTGCTTGCACAAATTGTAAAAAGATTTTCTGTTTTTGTACTGCGCAGCACAACCATCGCTAAAATATTCAATATTGTCCAAATCGGGAATTGTTGCTTTGAGAACTTGAATTGTTTTACGCTGAATCAAATAAACCATGACTGCATCATGCAACAACTCTTCGGATAGAAAACAGAGACTAAAATGCAAAATTTCATTGCTTGCAGACTTGTAGTAGCAAACTACTGGGTGCACAGTGCAACTTCGGTGGGTCCAATGATACCCCTGAGCTTCATCCTGAATGTGGAAAGAGTAATTTTCTGCAAAATCCATTAATACAAGAGCTGTTTGATGATCCATATCTTGTTTACGTTTTTTCAAATATAAAGACTGTGAATGCGAAATGTGATGATGTGGTGCTAAATTCGCAAGCCTTTTCAATAATAATTGAATAAACTCAGTTACTGATAAGGTTTGAGTTATAAGATCAGTTCGGTCAACTGACACCCACTGTTTGAAAGAAATTGGTTCATCCACATCTTCAAATTTTGAGTTGAGTAATTCCTGAACTGGTTCAAATCCGGGACAGTTCGAACAACGCTGCAGCATGCAGTCTCTGTTTTCAATATTGCAGACTGACAATTGAAGCAAATCTTTATAAGTTTCTTCAATGTGGGCAGCATGCAACATAAGAACAACGTTTTGATGTATGGTGCAGACACATACTGCATGTGTTCCAGATGATCCTGCACTAACACACCATTTTGGCCTCAATTCACAAAATTTAGTGAATCCAATCTTCACATGCGGGTTTTGCTGTTTAAACAAGGTATACAATTCTTTCAGAGTACACAAAAGTAGACGTTTTTGTTTATACACCTTCTTTTTAATGCTAACTCGGTCTTTCATCCCTGGCATCAACCTGCTGTGTTCGTTGTTTTCAAAAAACTTCACAACTGTTTCAATTGTTTCATCTGAAAGCATCTTCCCTTTTCGTGGTGGTGGTAAAGAAAAAACTCCATTGTCTTTTCGTTGCTCTTTCGCATGTCTCACTAACCTTTCACTTACTCCAAAAATTTCCGAGATTTTCTTTCTTGGCCAATTTTCTGGAGCCATTGTTAAGACTTGAATTTTTTGAGCTCTTGTTGAATTAGGGCTACTGATTTTTTCTTTCATTTCTGATATGATATTTTCAAAAGCAGCTTCATTTTCATATTCCTCTTTTCCCGTCTCTACTAATTCTTGAATCTCATCAACATGTAAAACCGTGGCAAGCTTTGTTCTAACATTGAGATTCAATTCTTCTAATTTTCTTTTGCCGTATCTGATTTTCCGATTACCAGAAAGAGCATGCAGCTTTACTGGAGATTCACCAACAGCATGAAGACTCTTATTTAGAGATGATAGTGAGGAATCTGCTTCAAACTGTGATTGTATTTCTTCCAACTCACTTCCACTAGTACTCAATGATGTATCAGGATTGCCTTCAAGCTTTTTTTCCATTTTATATCTGCAATTGTTGCACAGTTTCCTGCCCGGAATTATATTCAAGCTACTGTCGTGGTGCTTAATTCGTTTAAACCAGTTCAAAGAAATGATGCCTAGTTGTTTTTTGATAGGTCTTGTGTGGCCTTCAAATACATCACAGCAGGATTTATATGATGCAGAATAAGTGTCAAGAAATTTATACTTGTGAAACGTGCAAATTGTACCAGTAGTCAGAAGATCAGCACCGGTACTAGTATTGATGTTGCATTCTGCTCCAACCCGGATTTTCAGAAGCTCTCGTTCTTCATCATTTAGATCATCCAGTGACACTAATTTTTGCTTTTGATATCGGTAGGCCTTTATGTGACAAACAGCTTCCAAAACAGAGCCTATACTACAAGTATCCATACTACAAACATAAGTCTTAATCCAATACCGTGCAGCCTGTAAAAGTAAAATTGTAATAACATTTCAAAATACAAATATTTTTTCAACACTTTTTTACAACAAATTTTTCTAATATAATGATTCTTTAGCGAGGAAAGTTATTGTTGATTTTGAAAGTCCTTGTCAAGAGCTTTCCAATGACACCTAACACTTGATGACATCACCTCTCAGCCAAAAGATATTTGCAATTAAATATGACGTCACACATGAGTGATTTTTGAAGACATTAACAGATTCACGGGGTTAAAGGTCAGACTATGCAACCCCAGGTGTCAAAGAAGGGGGCAAAGTATCAAGTAGGATGTAAATGACCAAGTGTGGAAGTTTCACCCTCAACAACCTCAATTTGACCAAAATATAGCAAATTTCAATTACATGTGTAAATTTCGGACATTTTTTCCGCTTGAGCGATCACAAAAACTGCAATTTTTGAATGGCCACATCTTCGGTTGTGCTCGACCGATTTTCACAAAATTTGTTTTTCTGAAATCAGAAAACAAAGCTCTGTAATCATGCCAATTTTCATGTCGGCTCGAGATGGTGGGGGATATGGCTTGGATCACTTGACATGATCTGACCCTGTAACTAAAACACAATTAGGTGGATTCAATTCTGAAGCCACTTCCTAATTTTCTATTTCATCGAAATTGGGTCCGCTTAGCACACAAACATCAGTACAAATTTGTAATGGGAGGGATTTCGATCCCCAAAACTAACTCCCTGGCTTCCGCCACTTAGTAGCGATTACTCTATGCTAGCAATAGCTGCAAGAATGTCGCACAACAGAACACGGGCGGCTCGATACGCAACAGAATATAATGACATGTGCTTTCTAGTCTTTCGGCAACAACAATGGTTTTAAAGACGCAACTAGAACTAAAACTAGGCTGCTCACTTTTAAAGTTCGAAACTAGAACTAGAACCAGCACACAACTGGCTTTTCAAAATCCACAACTAGAACTAGAACAACAGTTGGTTTACCTCCAGCTAACTAG
Organism: Botryllus schlosseri; assembly: GCA_000444245.1. NCBI lineage: Eukaryota > Metazoa > Chordata > Ascidiacea > Stolidobranchia > Styelidae > Botryllus > Botryllus schlosseri. Next base: position 3,547 of record ATSW01010832.1, read on the forward strand.
ATTGTTAGCCTGTATAAGTCTGGCCCTGAGTCTAACCTTCACCAATTTTGCTTTCACGTTAGATTGGAGCGTTTGGACCATTTGGCAAAGAAGTTTTACCACAAGGCCCAAATCCACGAGTCGTGGACCGCCGGCAAGGAAAAGAAGCTGGCCGAACAAGACTACATGCACTGCCAATTGCAAGAAGTCAAGGTATGGGGGATGAAACACAGTGGTAATCTTTGATTTTCTATTAGAATCTGCCCTGCATTAATTGCTAATATAGCAAAAAGGATATTTGTCCTAAGATTTTTGACTGGCTCTCATTAAGACTCTGCACCTGCCAATAATAGGTGAATTTCACCAATATGTGTGGTTCGGAAGACCCATGCAGAGACTAGCAAACATGCTAAGCGCAAATGCGCTTGCATACCTGCTGAACCTAACAGGTGTAGAGTACATAATGCGACGCTACCTAATCTTCTGTCAATACATTTACAAGATAACAATGTTGGTATACGGGTTGATGTATACGCACTTGAAAGTAATAGCTATAAGCAGTGAATGAAATAACACTATACCATTAGGTAGGTCGTAACTATATTCGCAATGTGACAAGAAGATCATTTCCGTCAAACCATAAAACTTCTGGCTCATCCAGAAACAATGACTTACGCTATAATTACGGAACTTCACAAAGACAAAGTTCTTCCTAAACTGAGAACTGAGAATCAAGGACTCTGATGGGTTCTGATGAAAGACAAAGTCTATTTTTAGTTATGACCGGACGGTGCAAAAGCTTGGCTTAGGATGAATTTTACTGATGTGAAGTTGTAGAAATTCTGGAATTTTGTACCCAAACTGTCCTTCCTTGATTCTGCCTCTGCGTCATTTAATATTTTATTAAAATCAGTGTTATTTGTGTCGCAGGCATTGATCAAGAAGCACGACGCTTTCGAGACTGACCTCGCTGCCCATCAAGATCGTGTGGAACAAATTGCTGCCATTGCCCAAGAATTGAAGTTAGTAATTACCTTGGTACACTTTGTATAGTCTGGTCCTCAATATTGCGCTTTCTCAGCGATCTGGACTATCATGACACTGCAACCATCAACAGCCGTTGCACTTCGATATGCGAGGAATGGGACAGACTGGGAGATGCTACTGGAAAGAGGAGAGAAGCTCTTTTGGTTAGTGTTTTGTATCCCCGGTTGGGTATGCGATTTCGAAACGGTTTTTACTTCCTCTCGATCAGAACGTGGAGAAATGCATGGAGGCCATCGAACAGCTGCATCTTGAATTTGCCAAAAGGGCGGCGCCTTTCAATATCTGGATGGACGGCGCTATGGAAGACTTGGAAGACATGTTCATCGTTCACTCGAACGAAGAAATCAAGGTGTTACCTCGTCCTTGAACGGAGTTTCATTCTGTCATGTCAATTCAGTAGTGTTAAAAATACTGTATTGTGTGGCAGCAGTGGGAATAAGGATGCAGTTTCCGTTATTTGTGTTACTTCTGAACTGACATCCGTTTTCAGGTTGTTTATACTTCAGATCTATCTATCCTCCAGTCCTGAACCTGTCCAAAGGAGGGCTGATGTCTAAATTTCAACAATACGTATGTTTTTTGCAATCACAAAGAAACGATGTCAGCTGTACACCACACAACGAAAATTTTGTGTATTTTCGCCCATACTTTTTGGCAATGCCTGTGGGTTGATCACCATCACGACTTCCCAGATATGACACTTCCACCAACGTGCCTAGTAGGGTTGTTGAAAAATGATTGTTGAGCTGCCTACAAAAACGATGCAAAACAAATCTGACGCAATTCCAACCCGTAGAAGCGAAGTTATTGCAGCTGAAAGTTTTGGGTTCGCAAAAATAGCATAGACGGTGGAAAATCCCAAAATTATGAATGATGAACTCGAATAACTTCGCCTCTACGGGTTCAAATTGCGTCAAATTCGATGAGCAGATTTTTATAAGGCAACCTAACAATTTGATCAGCGTATCCTCCGGATCCTGAAAAAATACATGTTTTAGATGTGATACGAATATGACCACTTGAGGATTGAAGACCGTCACATATTATATTTCTTGTTTATAATATATATCCTGTGGTATTGGAAAAATCAGCCCTCACTACTCAACTTAAATCATTACACAATTAACACTACATTCGGTGTCGGACTTGATTGGCACTCAATATATAGGGGTTTTGAAGGTCAAACAGAGTCAAAAGGCGGCAAGACAAACACTAGGAGTCATGGAAATGGTTATGTCAATATTTTGCTTGGGACTCGAGACTTCTGTTTTATTTCAACGGATGTATTGAAGTTAAAATGGTAACTTCCGCTGTCCGCCACGCGCTTCAGGGTGTGTGTATCAATTAGCGTACCTGGGACCACAATTCCACCATGTAAATGACGGAGTGGACAGTTTTGCAATGTGCAAATTGCCACTGAAGTTTGATTTCATCAATTACAATTAGGCTTAACATTCAGCGCAGACTGATTCAGGCTGAACCTTTCCTGTCGGTTATCTTTAGAGCAGGAGGAGTTGTTGACCGTTTTTTTATCGGGACTCCTGAACTTTTTTGATCGCGTACCCCAAATAATTTCGAGGACAGTGACTAAAAAGAGGTCATCATTTTGGCCTAATTTTGATTTGGGCTAATTGACGCCGAAAAAGCTCCGACTAAAAAAACCTGAAATTTAATACCCAATTTAGAACGGAATCTCTGTGGCACTTGATTTTGCCCGGTCTTGATTATGTCAACCCGCATGTCGAACATATTTTTAAATTCAAATGTGAAGAATTTTTGAACGATACAGAAAATTATCTCCTTTCCTAAATGTTTTCGGATTAAAATTACTGAGTTTAAATAACGAATAAGAAACAACTGCAACAAAACTGAGTTCAGTGTCAAATCATATTTCATGAGAATGGTCAATGTCTGTACAAGTACAGCAAGCTTGGCTTTTTTTGCACAATACAGTTCTACTGAAACATTTTCATGTGAAACAAGAAATTAGATTAGAATGAAAATTAGAGCATAGAAACATTTCACAAATTAGATTGGAATTATAGTACTGATATTTTGCTCTCAGTAGTCAAATTTAACAGTTGGAATTATCTAGTTGTCCTAGTCTGCCGATTTCTCCGTGTAGATTTCTCCATCCTACTCAACCACCGATATTTATCTTCAACCAGGGTCTGATCAGCGCTCACGAAACGTTCAAAGCTACCCTCAGCGACGCAGAACAAGAGAAGAATATCATCATGTCGCTGATGAACGACGTCGAGAAGCACAGACGCATGTACAACCTCACCCAAGAGATGGAGAATGTCTACACCAATCTGACTCCGGAGAAGATCGACGACAAGTGGCGCAGGGTGAAGGAACTCGTGCCAAAACGCGACCAGTCCCTGCAGCAGGAGCTCGCCAAGCAGATGAACCACGAGCGTTTGCGCGTGGAGTTTGCGACACTTGCCAACAAAGTCGGGCCCTGGATCACGGAAAAGACCGAAGTGAGTGGCCAGCATAATGTTATATTGGAATGCATATATTCCCCGTTTATTTTTTCCTCACACTCGTCAGGGGTAATCATCAGCAACTAGTAGCGAATTAAAAAGATCTCAAATCTAGAGTCATATATAATACAAAGCTCTTTTGAATTCTCTACCAGATAGTAGTCGCTGAGCCAAAAATAATCGGGTTTATTTCAATATGAATAGATTATCCAATATATATTGAAGAGCTGTACCTCCAAGAGTCTTCCCACATTGGATTAAACCCAATATTTTTGTCTGACTCTCGTCAGAGTCGGCAACTAGTTCTTCTGAATTTACTACCAGTTCCTGACAATTACCCCTGACGAGTGTCAGCTGAAAATATACAGGTTATTTCAATATGAATAGATTATTCAATTGAATATTGAAGTTCTGTTCGCCCAAGAGTCTCTTCATATTGCAATAAACCCGAATATTTTCGGCTGACAACCGTCAGGGGCAACTAGTCAGCAACTGGTAGAGAATTGAAAAGAGTCCCTCCAAATATCGATATCGTGATAATGTATCATCGGTTCGGCATGACATAAGATCTCTGTTTGCTTTCCCAGGAAACCGTTCGTATGGCTCTCAACATCAAGGGATCGCTGGAGAACAACCTGTCCAACTTGAAGACTTATCAACAGAACATTATCGCGTACCAGCCCAACGTGGATAACCTCGAAACCATCAACCAGGTATCGATTTTGTGCCTTCGTTTGAAATGACGACCCTTTGTGTGATTGATGTGTGTGGATTAGTCAGCATTCCTATTCAAGTAGAAGGAACGTCGTAAATTTTTGCTTTATTACAAGTAGAAGTAGAAATTTCGAATGCATGTCAAAATTACTTGGAAAGGAAGTGAAGAATGACGGGTTTGAAAAGTACTTCAGTAAGTATTTCTAAAAAGTAGATCTATTTGTTGGGTTACATTCTACTAGCAGTTAATCAGAGCTAGCCACTTTCGAGTTTCCGGTTGCATCTCTGCGACTAACGCAAACTGACCAATGACAATGACGATGAAAATCGGTGCAAAGCATATTCAGTTACCGCGATACATGGGCTCCTTCGATTAGTTTTTGTGGAAATTTCATTCTTGAAGCATAAAAAGTATATAGTTTTGCCTTAAAATCGGTTGAGTAGAATTGAAAGTATTCCAAAAACACAGTCGATCAGTGAATAGTCCAAAATGGGGCCAATTCAGTAGGCAAAACCTACTTGGGTCTCAGGAACAAGTAGAAGTAGATTGTTACTGACCACCGCTGCGTAATCATATGTGATGTGTCCCTATGCAGCATAGTTGTTACCAGGTCACAAGGCTCCGAGTCGCAAGTCAATCTCACTTTTTTAGTTTTGACTCGAGTCAAGTCGAGTCATTTTCAATTCGCCACCGAGTCATGGTATTATGACTCGAGTCCGAGTCCAAGTCATTGTGTTGACGGCTCAGTTTCCAGATAAAGTCTTGTTAAACCCACTGTTATAACTCTGTTTGGTGATATCGAATGGTTCGCATATATAATATACTAATTTTCCTCACTTTTAATAGTTTCTGGTCGCATTTTCAAGTACCAGTTATACTTACTACTCTTCGAAATTACAATGAAATGTCACTCTGGGCCGTCTGAGTCTCGAGTCATTTCCGTGTTTTGAGAAAATGACTTGAGTCAAGTCGAGTCAACAGAAAATCGTGACTCGAGTCATTACAACCCTGCCATGCAGTCGATCTCACTATGTCATAAATATGCATGGCCTTCTCAACAAGTTGAAATATAATTTGCAATGAAGGAATGTACTACATCTCTCATGGACCAGATACCGAAATTGCTCCTTTTCTTATTTAGAAAGTGCAAGAGAGCCTTGTGTACGACAACCCGCACACGCCCTTCACCATGGAGCATATCCGCGTCGGCTGGGAGCATCTGAAAACCTCCCTGGCCAGGACGATCAACGAGATCGAGAACCAGATTCTGCTTCGCGACGCCAAGGGCATCACGGAGGAACAAATGAACGAGTTCCGAAGCTCGTTCAACCACTTCGACCGGGTCAGTCGACTCGTTTTGTTCCACTAGAACTTGGGCTCGTTGTGCCTGCAGGGTTTGAAATGAGCTTGAGGATGTCGCCGTGTCACTGCTTGTCGATGTCACCGAGACTTGGAAGTCAGGGTAGAAAGTCGCATGCTTTGTGTTTACCTTCAGGTATCGCAGTGAGGACAGCTTCATAGCTGGGGCTGAGCAAAATTGAGTACGAGGTTCTTGACCGATTCAATTCAGAGTCGACTATCAAAATTCTAGTAGATTATAAAAGAGTGCTGCTCGTTATCCCATAATAGAAAGAATGACTAGTAAAGTTCATATATATTCCTTTTCGTAGCGACACGCAAAATCATGAGATTTTACACGTCATCAAAAATAATTTTATAGGCTATTTGTTGACTATGATCATTTTGTTGTTTTTGTGGCAAAAATATTATTTCCATGAATATTCTCAGTCTTTTGCTACATGATTTGGGGCTGTAATACCATTAATCGCGGTTTCGAGACTCCCATGACGGGAGAAAGTTTGGAAACAGTTATTTTCACTGACAAAAATCTTTTCATAGCCTTGAGCATATAAATCCGAACACAACACACAACTCGAAATAGGAAGAAATTCTCGGAACTATTCTTCTCTTTGTTACCATACATTCGAACACAACATGAAATAATCGACTTCAATCATTACAATTGATACTAAACTCTGAAAGAGTGCTCAAAACATTGTGCTCAGCCCTATGTATTGATAGTCTGTAATGAGGAGCACTGGCACAGAAGTATTACTACAGGGAGTCATAACACGAATTTGTGATTAGAGTTTTAGTTCATGCCTAGGTATTCTGCCAGTTTTGATCTTTCCAGTAACGAACAAAAAAAATGAATGAAGTTGACACTTGAGGTGCAGGCTCGTTCCTTGTCTGGAGGTAGATTGAGACTCCCTCGTTTCACTGTCAAATCAACAGTTTTATATGCAGGAATGTTATCAAAATTTATTTATGTCAACGAGAATCCTGTCTTCACATAGCAGGCGTAGTTGGTATTCAGATGCCATGTACAGATTCTGTAGTCATTAGGTGAGTGATTGAAGAAGTATGCGTGCTTGTGTCAGCAGCTATAATAAGGTCACTACACAAGAATGAATTCACTGTACACATATATTGTATGAAAACATGGTCAGATTGGTTAGTAATGGAATATGCCTAGTTAGAAATACTGTAAGGTGATAAAAAAAGACACAAGAATTCGGCCATTGCAGTCTCTAGGTTTGGTGCGCGAGCGAGTTGTGTGCAGGGGAATATTCTTGAGGCTTACGAAGTACAAAGGCATATCTGCAAATACGTATTCATGAAGACATAAGAATTTAGTTATGCAAACCTAACCAAACCTACACTTGCGCAGGACGGAAATGGCTGGCTTTACCCTGATCAGTTCCGTGGATGCCTTATCAATATCGGAATGGATGTCACCCCCGATTCGAGCCAGGTATTAGGTCCGCGAGGATAAGTGAAACGCAACCTTTTCCCGGTCTTTCTATCCTCATCTCTCCGACTTAAATAGCTGTATCACATCCGTCATACGGCTTGTGCATGTTTTGGGTGACACTCATTTCAGCGACAGCTTGTAGCGAGACACGCAGCATTGAGTTGCAGTAGCTTGTGGCTAGGTTGTCGTGCTGGAATACACGCTAACAAACAACAGGTTCTTAACACAACAGGTTTGTAGCGTTGCATGCGGGTTAGCTAACGTGTGCTCATAATGACTTTCACTTGCATGTCTTTTTGCTTGTTGCATCATAGGATCACAGTGGACAGCTGAATCCGGATGAATTCCATGGTTGCCTTACGTCCTTAGGTTACGAGGTTGACCTCAAGGATTCTAAGGTAAAGCGATAGCGACATTGACGGTGTTGCCGCACCTCTTTGACACTTGTTTTATGGTGTGAATTGAATTGTCGCTTCTACGTTCATGCTTATTTATCTTCCTTCATCCACTCTTTTCTTTCCTGGATAACAGAAAAAGCTTGGCTATCTCGAGCCTGATGACTTTGCCGCCGTTCTCATTTCTATGGGATATCGACTGGTACGAATCGTCTTTTCCTTACTGCTCTCTCTTATTCCTTTACTGACTCTAGCAGCATTAATGCATTTATTCATCTGTGGTTGCTCAGTTTGCTACCTTCCCAGTCCAATCTCGAAAGATAGAACTTTCCCTGTGTCTCAAACTCCCTTTGAACGCACTGCTAAGCCATGCCATGGTACTTAAGATGATCTTACTCAAACAGATATGTACCTTAATATTTTCGGCTGACACTCAGTTGTAATCATCAGCAGTTATTAGGTAATTAAAAAGAACATTGTATATTGACATTTGTATCGCCAAATATAAATAGTTCAATAACGATATGTTATTCAATTGTAACCTATATTGAAGCTTTGTACCTCTTCAAATACTTTCATTGAATGTCTGACCGCTGTACACAGACCCTCACACAATTTGTTCCTCCTGTTTTGGTGTGTATTAACAACAGCCTCGGCTGTCAAAAGTGGTGTTTCTAAAACTTGAGCTTCCTGTAATCTGGTGTGTAATGTGTAGTGCAATATGTAGCAGTCACTGAATACTGATGATGCACAGTTTGTCGAACATGCTCAGAAGCGTGGCTTATTGACGTCGTCCGTTAATAGCAAGCTACTTTGCAGTGCATACTAACATTCTATATTTGTTTTGGAAGATGTAGAATGTTCGCTTTTGGTGTAACCGCTTGTTTAGAGCGTGCTGGTTGATACCATTTAGCCTACATCGCATATGGAAACTTTTCTTTTCCACAAACACTCTATTCTTTACCTTTCTCTGTTTCTGTTATATTCCTACATTGTATTTAATGTTGAATTTCAACCCTGAGTCTGCTGTCGTACTATCTCAACACCGCAAGGCCATTTCCTACTCTTGAAATCCTCAATAGCCCATAGGTCATAGAAGTAACGTGCCAGGCGTAAGTGTTATCTCGTATTGTAATTGTGCTGTTACGGTAAAGCACTGGAAATGCTGATTGCTTGTAGGAAATTGAGAATAATGCAAGACCGGTAGGATATGTTGTTACTTGATGATGACATTGTATGAAATATTTCACAAGGTCTTGTTAGAGATGACTCCATTGACCGTTGCTAGTCACATTGTATTAAATCTTATCTGCAATATATACCACCTTGTCAGATACAACACTATTTACCGTTTTCGTTGAATGTCGAATGAAAATATCGTAACTAAGCAGACTCTGGGTTGTTCGAGTTTTTGTCTTGTGCCGTGTGGCAATATGACCAAATGAGATTTTATCACTGCGTTGTTGTTCGCACCATATTCAGACTTGTACAAACCACCAGCCTAGTTACTAGAGTAAGTGCTATTTCCTGTTGCACATTACAAACATTAGTTGCCAAACAACTAGAAGACATGTGCTGTGGGTTGAGATGAATCGTGATACCTGTCTACTGTTGTGTGATGTTCTTGTAGCCGTTGCTAGCTCAGAATCATTACTAATAATAATGGCGTAACCAGGGGATGGGTTTTGGGGGTTGAAACCCCTCCCAATATTTAGTTGTGATTGTGTTTGTTAGTTGCGAATTTTTAAATGTCGTTAGTTTGAGTTTGCAAGTTTTGAAAATTGAGTAGTGGTAACAGTAGTTCTAGCTGCGCATATTGAAATTAAAGTGGTTTGTACAAGTCTGACCATATTATTTGCTTATACCATACCACGCATATATCCAGTCCGCATACCGGTGTTATCGCTGTTTCTTTCCCGCGACTTTGCCAGGGAGAGGCGGAGTTCCAGCGTATCATGGCAATCGTGGATCCTAACGCGAGCGGAATGGTCACGTTCCAAAGTTTCATCGATTTCATGACACACGAGAACATTGACAGCGACACCGCCGATCAAGTGATCAACTCCTTCCGCATTTTGGCTGGAGATAAAGTAAGAGTTTTCGGTTATTATTTATCGAGGTTTGGCTTGCCAATTTGCTGTCATCAAACTACGACACTCTGTGTCCAGTATTTAAGTGGGGCCGTGCAACTTGCCTGCAATATTCTAGTTTTATTCGTCCGCTCCTTGGTGTTCGCAATGTCCATATATGTGAGGGGCTCATGAACTAGTTTCAGGGGGTCCGTGAATGGTCATTAGGAGATACATCATCGATTCATCGTGTACCTACAAAACCAATATGATCCTTTATCAATGACGCTGTCTGTAGGACTATGATTAGACATTACCTTATTTTAGGCATGGAGATAGAGTTAAGCTTGACGTGATGACCTATTTTCTAGACATCGGGTAGCATTTTAAACATGAATATCCTGATTGAAAATTGAGCCACAAAGTGCACAACTTTTTTCAAGTTATCGTCTTAGCAATTTTCTGGGTGGGCGCAACCTCCCACTGAACTTGAAGGGTTTCGCGATGAAACGAGGTCAAGAACTTCTATCCTATGTCATCGAGCCATGGCCCCATCTCCAAAGTGGTGTTGCAAGGGAAATATGTGTCTTGAAGTAGATGGGGAGGTTGTTTGATGTTCGGCGATCTTAATTTAAACGCCTGAAAAAAGTATTTTTGACACAATATTTTGTAGGTGTCTCATTTGCTCAAAACTGAGAAGGCGTTTTATCCGACCACTGAATTGTCGACTGTATCACTGAGATAAATTGGTAGCTTTCTAAAAATTATGAACAAGTCTTTAATGTTGTCAACTGTCCTTGAAGTACCATTCTGGCATATTTTATACTTAGGATGTTTTGACCAGTTTGATAGTGAGAGCTTTTCCCCCCTAATATTCCACTACCTATATAGGTCCCGAGAACCGGTGATATCACTAATCCAGTGTGCCTTGCTAAGGTTAAACATGGTTTTAGCCCTAACTTTTTCCTTTAGCCATACATTACTGCCGACGAACTGCGCCGGGAGCTTCCCCCAGACCAGGCGGAATACTGCATCCAGAGAATGTCGCCGTGGCGCGGACCCGACGCACCCGCCGACGCTTTGGATTACGAGAGCTTCTCCACGGCTCTCTACGGAGAGTCCGACCTCTAATCCCTTTCATATACGCCCCGATTTACGATGATAGCATGAGGTTTCGATTTGCATACCCGCGGAACAATCCATACGGCTCACGGCTCTGGATTTTTTGTCACGGGGGAATTTGATGATCAGACTTCCCCGTGTCGTTAATTTTATCGGGCTGTGTGTGCGCCGTTCTGAAAAATTACTCATGCGATGTTGACTGCAGCAGCTGAAATTCGATATCGAATTTCTATATTCGTTATTTTATGTATCATAGACCTTATACCCATTTTGGTGCCTCTGTAACAGTTTTAGCTAGTGTTTTTGTGATCGCTGACTATGAATTTTCGGTTGAAAGTCGATGTGATGATAGGAATTGTCAAGCGTCACGCTAAAAGCTATTTTTATAGGTGTCTATTTCGCGTTAAACCCAAACGGTGTTATCTAAAAACCACTGAATTCGTGACCTAACCACTGAGATCAATTGGTGTCTTTCGGAACGATTATGAACAAGGCTTTAACGTTGGTACCTTCCAACTTTCATAACGTATGAAACTAGCATCATAGCCCTTTTTTGTTATGTGATGTATCGATGAAATTTCGCAACACTGATATCTGTAAATTTGTCGAACCCTTTTCGTTTCTATTACGTGCCAAGCTAATTACGCACACCTCATAGTACATGCTTAGTTTACTCAGCTGTAATTTGCGACACTCTGTATCATATAAAGCCTACTAGTACAATACATCCGTAACAAATTTCGCTACAATTTTCTGATTGTTGAATCATGTATCTGGATAATATCGCCGACGCGTGCATTTGACGGCGGGCGCATCTAAATATGTTGGTATAGCGACGGAATTACGTCTTCTATCGTTCTTTGCCCTGATGAAACTGTAAGTGCGCGTCATGTGCATTTATGACATAGTAAAATTTAGTACCGACTGCTCGAACCCGCGGCTGGTGTGTTTTATTGTGTATGCTGGGTTTGCCATGGAGGCATGAAGGGCGTAGGCGTTGTTGGATTCAGACAGATTTGAAGTCGTTGACGCAGTTGAGTTTATTCAACAACTTCATCAATTGCAAACTCTTCAAGATTGCGATCAAAATACATGATAGGAAGGAGTTGTTTGTGGTAGGCCTATTTATGGTGTTTGTCGACTACTATGGTCATTTCCACCAGGCCAATTTTTATTCCGCAGCTGCCGACTAGTACGGCCCACTTCTAAGACACCGCTTACACGGATGAGATCGCGAGGAGGAGCCTAGATAAACCTCTACCACTTTGATAGAAATTCTGGAGTCCGGCTCGAACGCGCAACTCATTGGTGTTGCAGCTGTAGGAAGGAGTCGAAGCTACTTAATCAGTTCTTCCATCAAAAATAGTGGTTGTCAAAGAGGGGGTCGAAGGTGTAAAGATTTTCCTATCAGTAATCAGCATACCAAATTTGGAGGTGTGTGGCGGGACATCTTCAGGTCGATAATTGGGTCACGTCCAGAAGGTGGTCGGGGTCCACTGTCCCGGAAGTTGTAAATGAGAGACATATACATTGTACTGTACACCAGTGCGTTCATTATGTTGATGGCTGACAAGCAATGAAAGTGAGCTGGCCGCAGGCGAAATAGATATAGGCTCCGGTAATCCCGAGCCTGAACTGAAGTACGCCTTCGTAAGGATGACACAAAGTGGGATTCGAGTCCGATCATTCGGTCGCGATTTCGAAAATATGCTGGGCCGAATGGTCATCTATTCCAGTGGTTCTCATCCGGTGAAACTTCAATGCTGCGGACCGGTGAACCTTCAAAATAAAATTCTACCCAAATTTTATTACAACTTGAATGTAATATTGGAAACTTCATTTGATGTTGCCTTTTTGATTTCAGATATTTATACGTGGCTCTATTGAAGTTTCTGCAACGCAAAGTTCGCGAAATCATGATAAAGACCATTAACAAGATATTGATTGTCCGGTGTATTTAGAAAGAATTGCTATAGGCTCTACTGCGAAGAGTTGTTTACCAGTCTTCATAGCTTTTACATATTACTTATCCGAAACCAGTTGTACGCTACCCATTGACAGTTTGTTATAACACTTTGTACCATTGTGACGGACGCCTAATTACACACTTCTAATGAAATTTAAAATTTGATGTTAATGGACAAGCACCCAACTTCATGCATTTTGGAATTGAAATATAAAATTCCAATATATTTGGCATGACTTGACTCGAGTCATGTTTTTGATTGAGTTATCGACTTGACTCCAGCAGACAATGTTCTAAAATGACATATGCTTTGATTCTAACTCGACGCATTGGTAATGTGGAATGACTCCATACTCGGAGACAAATTTTCATCGTATATTCGCCTTTATTTCATGATTCCATTTATATTTTCGCTGTGGTTAATATCTTCAGCATGTACATCACAGACCAAAGCTTGGGCATACCCTGGACTGCTGTCATGATCCCAGCACGACTGGTTTAGATAGCTATCGCATATTAATTACCATCAAGTTGAAATCATTCAATTGGGGAATTTAGACATTAACATTTCATGCACTGCTTTAGTTTATTCAATACCGTTCGAGTACTAGCGTCACCGTGACAAGCCCTATGACTGCATATTTCTCTGAGGGAAAACCACTACAAATCCAACTGTAATGTGGTAAAATTTGATATGGACATAGCTTTCGAGTAGAGCCTACCTTTGCGGATTTCCGATCCAGTTACATCAAAATATCAAGCTCGCGCAAAGCTCATACTGATGCCTTCGTGCATTGCAAACATACTATATAGTATATACCATTGATGAAAGTGATACGAAGTGGTCGTACCGACGGTGCTGTGCATGGCAGTGTTGGGATCAAGTCACTACCTTCGAGTCATTGCACATTTTGACTCGAGCCAAGTCAAGTCAATCAATTTTCGAAGTCACCCAATTTTTGGAGGTGACTCGAGTCAAGTCAAGTCACGAGTCAAGTCAAGTTCCCTTTTCGAAATATGAGGCATGATTACGTCATTGCATTTTGCTGGCGAGCAAGAATATAGATTGCGTGGTCACTGATTCTTAGCCGATGACCCTGTATCGCTCACATATACGTGGCATAGCCCCAGTGTATAGTTGCCAGACAAAATACCGATTAAATAATAGAAAATCGGATTGATAAGATGCATTGCATTGCCCAGTTACAAACTGATATGATACAATTCGAGCCTGTGCCAATGGTTGAGGAATATAAAACTATATTCGAATTCAATTTCAATAAAACAAGAGGTTTGTTTAAGGTAAGAACAGAGAACAGAAATAGACATCTTGCTATTAAATTATTTTACTATATTTTACGACAACGAAAGCTGTAAGCTATTCGATCACTTCGTTTGCGGAAAATTTATTTGTGTGAGAACGATGGAGGCTCATTAAAACGCACTATCATTGAATGATTGGACGCTCTCACGGCGTTTCACACCAGCGTTTTGCGAAAAATCCGACCATGCTAGATACAGTGATTTTTGTCGACACCGATACTTGGTGACACGAAATTGACTCGTGAATTTTGCTCCGAGTCACGAGTCAATCCACATTTCTGATACGCCGAGTCAAGTCAAGTCATTTTAACAAGGTGACTCGAGTCAAGTCAAGTCATACGAAAAAGGTGACTCGAGTCAAGTCATGACTCAAGTCATCCCAACACTGGTGCATGGTAAAGAAGACGTTGCAGGGTCTGAACGCAAATATAATGTTAGTTGAGTGACAATAATTGGAGATAATCACGACTGCGGGATGATGGAGCTGCAAGTTATTACAACCTCCACGAACGAATTTCTATTTACGTATGCAGTGAAACCAATCGATTTTTCGCATTTCAGAAGATACCATTGTATAGCTGAACTAAGAAAATTTCCCGCGGAACGGAGCACCGCTTGAAATAACTTGGTTTAGTGAATGATTCGGGGAGGCAACAATATTCATAATTATTGCCGAAGTCGCGATGCAGAAGGAATGTATAACTACAATTCGCCAAACTTCATCCGTGGTTCTGATTTTACACTATGATGTATACCGCCAAGTCCGCCGATTCCTACATTTGAATCGCACGTTAAGAAAGCTGTGGAGCAGGGGTCGCGGACCGCATGAATTCAATATCGATATAAAATATAGGCATTAGGCAACCAGGTTTTAAGAATTTACGTCTGTATGCAGGCGTGTAAAACTCAAATTGCGTCGCGGGCCGAATTCAGTCCTCCAAATCGCCCGCGGGCCGGACGATTCAACTGATTCCAAAATGTTACCTCATGTTCTTGCTTTTCACGTGAATACCTTGAAAGCATATATATATATATTATGTATATAGATAATACACGGATCAAGCCGCAACACTTTCATTCGCGAACAATTGAATTGGCAAAAATACGATGATTGTTCGGTTGCAATATATAGACTACAACTGTAGGTTAGTAAGCTTTAGTGGAATACAATTAAGAACTGCTCAAACAGTGGCGTTAACGACAATATTAGTTGTCATATTCGATTCTCCCTTTGATTTAGTCGTAATTTGGCGTTGTGTGGAATATACAAGATATTTATTCGGAAACGCGGACGTTGGAATCTGGTCTGTTGTTGTTGAGCCGCTAGTATAGGTTCCTCCTACGTCTGGAGATCTACTGGGACGAATGGAAGAAAATGACACAGAAGTGTGACCATTGATATATTTCAGTTATATATTTGCGCAACTGACATATATTCCATGTAAACTGCATGGATCAGTTCTGCATTGGCATTTGTTACAAATGTGCTGGAAAAGTAATTTTTCAATATACTCAGAATTGGTATCATATGGTATCATTGTCCTCAACTGTATAAATTATGTATTTGAATTGAAATAAAAGTTCACCCAAGGATGGTACTTATTGAAAATATGTGCCGGTATATAGCCTGGTACAGGCCTTACATTTCACATTAAAAATTATTGTAGGTTTGTTCGTGTTGAATGCAACCATGAATGCGTCGATCGAAATTCATTTTACACCCCCAAAACAGAAAACATCTGTCACAGACCCCATAACTCATGCAGGTCGAAGTTTTTTTTGCATTTGAGGAAAGATTATGCCAGCATGCAATTGTAGACAAATTCACGGAGTGTAATCATGGGATTATCATAGAGAACTTTCCAAGTATTTTCGGTCCCAGTGTCTCATCGGTTCCACATCTCCCCCTATTTAATTACCACGGGTAAAATGCACGTGAAGACTGTTTATTTTACATATGACGCGAATGTTGATCAAACAAGGTCAGATCAGCGGAAAGTAGACGCGGAAACAAGTTTTCCAAGCACCTACTCGGATGACCTTTTTAGTCAAATCACCAGCGATCAGAGTTACTTCAATAAATTTCCCGTATATATATGTTATCTTTTTAGAATCCGTACATATTGGGAGGGGGCTAATTTATGACGGGCTTGATAAGGGGGCGATGAGTCGAAAAAGGTTGGGAACCACTGCAGTAAAGCATGGGGTCATTCAAACATATACGGCCTGCGGGCCACGCACCGCGCACTCTTCACCCGATTTCATCCTACCCGCGAAGCAATTATGAGTAGATCAAAATATGCTTGCATTATTCTGCAAGTTCTTAACAGATGTTGAGATTTTTTGTGAATGCCTCGAAGCAGCAAATATCGAATATGCTCATAGGACACACAATATAACCGTCCGGCGGCAATGTTGCGGTTTCACATGTGCACCACTAGGAACAAGTCGGTGGCGTTGACACCTGCAATCTGCATATTCGCACAATAAGGGCTAAAAAAGGGCAGACTGAATGCCGATTTTAATGGAAAAATGGACCAAACAGTAGTTGTAATCACAGAAGCTAAAACACCAATGCGAAATGTAGCTTCCATATGTAGATGATTATAGTGCAAAAGGAATGCGTGGGTCTCAATCCCGTATAACTATCACTCGTATTCCTGTCAACGCATGTGCACTGTGCAGGGATAACGCCAGCACATATTAGGCCTACGACTAAAACAAAGTGAGCACGGAGATACGTCAACTTATTGTTTATTTGTTTTATTGCATGAGACAACAAGAGTGGCGTTTTAAACCTATTAGGGTCATGTACGCCACGACAGTAACAGGTGTAATATTCAGCTTCTTTGCATTTCTCGTCATCTTCAGAGCGACTTTTCACACTCGCACTCTTTTACCGTCGGCCTCCCTTGTTTCTCATGCGCCCATATATCTTCGTCTATACTGCCTGCTTTTGGCTCGGTTCACTTTCTATCTGGGCTTTTCATGCAATGCGGTTTATACCTGTATTCAATTGGCCATCCATAATATTTTCCTCGATCTCGCTGCTTGCGAATAAAGGTGTTGTTAGAATAGTACTCTTATGATCCGCAATGCAATGTAGGCGGGGGAGTAAGCGTGGAGGTGACGGTAAGCGCATGCTCCCCGGGCGGCCCCGTCGGAGGTTTTTTCTGGGCTCCTCCCTCAGGGTCCCGCGTCGCTCTTCTTACGGCAACAAAAAAGCCCAGAAAAAGACCCGATGAAAGAACGCACTCGCAAGGTGTAGAAAGAGCCGCGAAAGAAAGATTAGCATCGAAAAAGAACTGTGACATCGGACACTAGGCTGAGGTGGAAGCCAGTTTAAGATACCGCAACTGGTCGTTCGGGATCCTCCTAACTGTTCATTTCATCGCATTATACATTGTGTGTGTCTTGATCAGATGAAAATATAATCTGACGACTATCGATTTTATTATTGATATTGATATACATGGCTTGATGATAAAGTATTCCAATGAAAACCAGGGTATGGATTTGGACGCAACAGTTCGGAATCATTTGACTGGTCCGGCCCGCGAGCGATCAAATGGTTTGAATCCGGCCCGAGAACCAAGTCGAGTTAGACACATTCCTGTTGTTAAGTGTAGGTTGCACGAAATGAGCACCACAGAACCAGCTGCGTTTCAAATGTAAGCCTACGCAGAAATAATGACTTTCTACATAATGGATCTAATTAGCCGGTTATCACACCGATTAGTCATGGTTTTGAACCAAAAGCTCTCACGCAGTTGGAGCTAATCTCCTCTCTTTTACGGACACTGTGTAATACAAAATAAGATATCGGCAGGCTTAAATTAGGGTAACATACCTCCCCCTTTAGGAGGATAGCCTATGTCCTCTTCTATCAAGAAATCGAAAAGGTCATGTCCTCCGGTGGCACCCAAATGTAATTCTATTATTTGGCAATTCGTCTTTCTTTATAGGTTTGACAGCCAGGCGATTGTACAGGCACAACTAAAACCGCCATAAATGACGCGAAATCTGGATTTCGACGACAGTCACGGCAAGCATGACTAAATAAAAGGTCAACCACTACCTAATTACATTAGAGCGGGTCTTGTCGGAGTAAAGTTTGAAAAATGATCTTTTTTTCTTTTTAGTCTATACAACAGTATTTACCGTGAAAGTTTTCAAATTAGCCGCTTTCTAGTCCGATGTTATAAGTTTTGTGATCTGTAAAAACTGTCCCCTTTCTGGATTTCCGCATATGGTAACCCTAGCCGCCTAAGTATTGGTCGACACTCGGCGGACGAAAACTACGTTTTCTTCTTGTGTTTTTGACTTGATTATCAATGTTGTGTTCGCTAGGTGGCAGTATTAGTACGCGGCCGATTACGGTTGATTTTTTGAAACATGACCGTGATCAGTCAACTTGTTGTAAATAGATTCAGCTCAGTTTATTTTATTAAACTTTTATCCAATCAGTACACCGCAAGATTGCGGTACAATGAAGAGATGGATAGGGTTGTATTTGAAACAAAAATCAATTTAAAACAACCGTGTATAAAACAAAGGCCCTTGTTTAAAACATGTTTTTATTTAATTTTAATTTTTTTAAAAGTCATAACGTCATAGTGGATTGACATTGACAATAGAAAATATAGGATAAATATAGCTCCTTTGACGAAATATCTACGTACTTTAGCTGTTGAACCGACCATGAGGGTTCCAACCATCTAATATCGTATACGTCAGGTATATCGGGTGGTAATTTTCGGTAGGCTCATGCAACATGTTTTTTTAAAGTATTTACACAATTATGGCTTAATTTTGCAACTTAGATTTTGTCAAAATAAAAACGACCCTTGTTTAAAACACTGTGTAAAACAGTGTTTCAAAAATCATTTGTTTTAAATCCAACCCTAGATAGGAAGGGGTCGAAACGACTTTGATTAGTCTGTAGCAGACATCCACCTGCGCCTAGGCGAAGTAAAGAGGAGACATGCACGGCGCATAGTGAATGAAAAGCAATACGAGATAACAGAGCAAAGACAAAACGACAAAATGCGGTTTATTATGGACAATTGATGAATGCCTAAAAAGCCCTCCCAGCAAGTCGCAATTTTCTGGGTGCGACTAAAACCGTTAGTTTTACCAAAACATAGTGCTTACTTGCGATTCTGATTTGATCAATGGCCGTTGGACTACGATATTTGTGATAGTGTGATTAAAACAACTCTAAAGCCAAAATATTGATAGTCCCAGTTCCATATCAGAGACATAACCAATATTTTCCAATTAGACACGATAGACTACATACACGTAGGTTACAGCAACATAAAGCCGAATGAAAAAACGAGCGAATGTGAGAAATAATGTAAGATCGACTCTTAACTTTGTGACGTTGTAAATATCCAATTACTGGTCGTTCGCAAACGTTTTGTACATCGACGATAGCATCCTATACGAGACAGTTTATTTACAAATGATTGTTAAATGACTAACGCAAATGAAAATGAGCAAAACACGTCACCACCAAAGCTGAAAGAACTGACACATCTGACATAAAAAATATAGGATGCGACAGTTACCCCCGTGCTCTTTCCCCCTCTGCCCTGCCCGAGTGGGCCTATTACCCGCGCAAATTAGACCTTTCCATAGAAATAAATGTTAGACAAATGTTATCATGACATCAAACCAAATTGTGTAATAAAAAGGTCGGCACGTTTTCATGATCACTCCATTGTAGTAATAACGACTTTTCCGGGTGTCTCACTTATTGGCTATAGTAGGCTACTCAACACAGTGACCTTGTATATGCACATTAGGGCTGTTCAAAAATGACTTTTTTTCCCGGATTCCGGCCATTCACTGATTAAATTGTCAGGTTACCCTAAAGAACGCTGCACACCAAATTTGGTTCAATTCCGACAAGTATAGGACTCCTCGGATCCAATAAAAAATTTTAATTTATTAGGGAAAATTGAAAAAAAAAAATTCAAATTTTTCTGTCAATCCCATCAAATTGTTGAGCTGTCTTCAAAGGCCATGCAAAACAAATTTGACTCAATTCCGACCAGTAGAAGCAGAGTTATGTGAGTTTTCCGTTGAGAATTCTCGGATTATCCACCGATCTAGGAGTATGAAATTAATTGTCATCTTGAACACAACCCTAGATATAGTAGTGTTAAAGCCGAGCAACCGAGGAACATTTGATGAGCAAAACCTTCATTCTACACGCAAAAAGTTATACAATATCGCGCGGAGGTACACGAGACACGAAAGGAGCAAACAGCTACTAAAACGTAACAGGGATTGCAATGAATACAGAACGGTCATTGAATATGGAATCGCGATGGTAAATTTTCACATATTCTGATAGCGATATATGTGATCAAATTTAGCATAAGGTCTATTGGTAATGAGCAAGAGCAGCCACGTTGCAAAATATGGTGAAGAGTGACAACGTGCTTTTTTCCAAAGCACGAACATACTAACAGCCTAATTGTCAGTCTTTTTCCGTGACGGATATGCACTGTCTAGTAGCCTACGAACTCTTATATAATGCTGCAACCAGACGTGTCATTTCAATTGCATCTTTCGGGTGAGTGTCCTGCTGTCCATGGAAGCTGATACCTAGTGCAATGTGTTGTAAAATAGCTGTACACTGTACAGCAATTCCAATCACTGCACGTGAACCACTGACCAAAATGTTGCCGGTGTGCAACCTGTGAATCAACTAGATAAAACAGAATTAATTGTACTAAAACAGGATTAGACGACTTCCTAGGGAGGAATGCGTTGACAGGGATACGTCTGTATGTTAGGCTAAGTAACAATATTACTGTATAACTTTTATCGCAAGCTTATGTGGTCTATATAATTATATCACCGCCCTTCGTAACGCCAGTATAGTGAGTGTTGTATTTTATCGATTTTCTGTATCTTCACGTCTCAACTTCTCGTCTCAATTGATAAAATCGTAAACCTTGAAGATATCAATTTGTTGTCGACAATCTCAACACCACTGTCGTTGTTTATCGAATCAATGCTACGCCGATATCGACATCTTTATGGACTTCACATGAATGTTCTATCCCTTTTGGGTGTAGGCTACACGCGCACCGTGTGATGAAGCATACAGCATATAACATACAATGACGTTCTCCGAAGCCGTACCGGTATTGATCGTTTCACGCGCCAGAGTAAATTCACCAGTCGCATGCCAGAGTGACTATTTGTGACTTCCGCGGTGACAGAAGCTTGCATTGTTTCAGCGTTCGAGCTATATACAGGACTATTGTCGCTTCAACTCGACTGCATGTGAGAGCGTACAGTTCCGGCCAGACTGGACTGTTCATTGCGTATTATAACTGCGATATAAGTTGCCTTACGGATAGATTGAAACGATATTTTTGGACAGTTATTCTATTCACAAGTTTTTACGCATAGTAGGTCGATCGATATACGCTATGATAGCACTCCGCCAGGTTAAGCATGAAGCCCTTACATTAGGGACAGCTCTAATATTTCGTTTCAGATATAGGCGGCATATTACTTTGAAAGCATTTTAACTGAGCGCCATAATGAGGGTGATTATGATTTTTTGAACAGAGTGCACCCTTTATGTAGAGAATATAGACTATGTCGTTCTAACCAGGGTCGTATTTTTATCTGCCGTCTTCCTTGACCAAATTACTCCAGGGATTTTATAAGAGTGTAGAACGAGTATAGCACTTATTTCGTCAGACCTGCCAATGCATAGCGCGTGTAGTATCGTCCCACTTGTATAATGATTGTCATATTGCTGAAGCTCTGGAAATTACAATTCAATTGAACAGTTGTCAATGACTGCAATGTCAGTGTGTTCAACATTGGGTATCTTATCCTTACCAAAAGCATGCTCGGTAGTCGTTATATTAATTAGCCTGCTTGGCATCGTAACTTTGAACATCAGTTGAGTGATCCCCTCATCCGCGTTAGTGCTGATATAAATGCGTGATACCGTAGCTTACAGCACGAGAATGATAGGACTATAGATAGCTAACTTAATCCGTAGATAGTTATGTATAGTAGGGCAGTATACGGTCAGTAGACCGACTACTCCAAGTTGAAACTTGATCATCTGAACCAGCGCTCATGTTGGTTTGGTGTGGAAATTTGTGTCATATCAAGGAACTCCTCCACAGAATCGCATCCACGCAGCAAGATTAAGTACCTCATTTATAATAAAGTTCTCCGTAACGCGCGACCTCTTTTCTGTAGCAGCTTTAATGCTGCGCAACTGATCAGTGATCACTAGGGCAAGTTTTTCTTGCAGTTAAATCCGTGGAAAGTTGCATTTATTTTTTTTAAAAGTCAAGAAGTTGCATTTTGACCACATCTTGCTCGGCTGACTAGAAAAAAGGTCAATTTTCCGGCTCAGCTCCCGAAATACCCGTAAAAGCGTTACTTCGGTGCTGATTTACGGTGTTTCAGTCGAATTTGGCCGTGTATTTCACGAAAATCGAAAATACTTTCATGAAAAATCGAGAAAGTTGCAAAAAGTTGCATGGAAAAAATGGACAAAAGTTGCAAAAAGTTGCACTACAAGATTCCTTCAAACAGCTTAAAACAGCATTCTACATACCTTACGAGTATTTAGGAACCTGCCGGAAGCTGTAAAAAAAGTTGCAAAAGTTGCAAAAACTTGCCCTAGTGGTCACTGATCTCTAGCGCCTGACTTCAGACAAATGTTCAGTAGAAGCATATCAGGCGCACCGGTTCTGAGAC
>ATSW01010833.1:0-11419 GCA_000444245.1 Botryllus schlosseri
TCTCAGAAGCGTATCCACACCCTGTCTCAGTCTTGGATCCATCTGTGAAAATCTGAGTGTAGCCATGATATGTAGAGAATATATGATCTAATGATACTGATTTTCTGACATCGGGGGGATATATCTTGCGTATTGAGTGGCACAAAGAAAGGTCCACATTTGCTGTTAAAATTGTCCATGGAGGAGTCGTCGAGATTTCGCTTCCACAAATCCGTAGTTGGTCAATATCAGCAACCCTAGATAGGATATTAAAGGTGACGAACCGTCTATTTAGCAGACTGTATGTTTCTTCCCACGAGCTTTCGAGTATATCATTGGCCAGATTGTCCTGTTGCGTTTTTAGATGGTAGCGATACTTTGAGCATTTCAACGCATGTCTATTTTTCAAAGGCATGTCATTGCATTCGGCCTCTAGGACGCATATCGGCGTGCTTCTCATAGCCCCAATGCATATTCTGAGTGCCTGGTTACGTAATGTCTCGATTTTTGTTAGATGCGTCTTTGGGGCGAAAAAGTAAGCTTCCATACCATATTCTAAGACAGATCTAATAAGAGTTTTATATATAACTAACAGGGTTTCTTTACATGCGCCCCACGATGTGCCACAAAGCATTCGCATAAAGTTAATTCTCTTCATACATTTGTCAGCGATATAGGTGATATGACGTTGATAAGTCAGTTTACTGTCAAAATAGATACCGAGGTATTTGAAGGAGTTCACAAACCGTATTGAATTTTCCCCCACATAGATCTCGGGCATTGTGTATTTTCTTTTCTTTGTGAATAAGATGGCCTCTGTTTTTTCGACAGATATAATAAATCCCCATTTTTCGCACCATCTTTGAATCTTGTTGAGGTCATCCTGTATTCGGTTCTTGAGATCCTGTATCTTTAGCGACGTCTCCCAGATAACACAGTCGTCTGCATATAAACCAAATTGACAAAGCAATGTTGAGGGTAAGTCATTAATCATTATTGAAAACAAAATTGGACTAATTACACTCCCCTGCGGTATGCCATTCTCTAATATATACCTTTCGGATAGACTCGCGCCTACCCGCACTTGAAACGTCCTGTTTTGGAGAAAATTTGCTATCCATGACAACATGTAACCGGCGACACCCATGCATTTCAGTTTGAAGACAACTGCTTCCCGCCAGACCATATCATAAGCGCGCTGTATGTCGAGGAATACTGCGAGTACGAATCTTCCATTATTGATAGCTTTGTATATATCATCGTGCAGCCGCATTACATTGTCCAGTGCTCGTCTTCCCCGTCTGAAACCACATTGCGACGAATTCAACAGTTTGTTCTTCTCTAAGTACCAATTAAGTCTAGTCGTTATCATCGTTTCTATTATTTTGCAAACGTGACTGGTCAAGGAAATCGGTCTGTATGAATTGGGCGACGACACATCCTTATTCTGTTTCGGTATAGGGATAACTATGGAATGCTTCCAGTCTTGCGGTATATCCCCTCTTATCCATGAAAGGTTGATAATATTCAGCATATTTTCCAGTCCTCCAGAAGGAAGGTGTTTGAACATTGAATAACACAAGATATCAGCTCCCGGTGACGTATTCTTTTTTCCGTTTATCGCCATCAATCCTACCATCAATCTTCAACGTTGCTACTGACGTGTTATTCGATTTATCAGAAAGAGATTTAACAACCCTCCATACCTGTTGGAAATTGGCTTTATTACCGAGATTATCGCAATACGAAGTCCATGATTCCCGTTTGCATGCTAAAATTGTTCTTCTGCACTCGGCTCTCATTTTCTTGAACTGTATTATGTCAGTAGGATTGAAGGATCTTTTCATTTTGAGAAACGCAGCTTTCTTCCTTCGGACTGCCCTGGCACATTTGTCATTCCACCATGATTTCGGTGCCTTCCTATAGCTTCGCGTCATCGGAATTGAGAGGCTTGCTGCATGCACAATCCTCTCCGAGAAATCCGCTACCGCTTCATCAACGGAACTGCAGAAGTCGGCAGTCTGCGGGTACGTGAAGTGACTGCTGAAGCTATACCAGTCGGCTTTCTTGAGGGACCAGTCTAGAGGCCGTAACTCTACCCTCTCTGCACGCGCCATAAAATAGGTTGATACGATAAGATGGTCACTTCCTAGTAGATCATCTGTTACTGATGTGTTACATTTATAGGCAATGTCAGATGATGCAATGCATAAGTCAATGAGAGACCACCTCCTGATTGCGTTGATAGCGATGTTCACGTGAGTTGGCCTCGTGGTGTTCAAGATGACTAGGTTAAAACGATCCAATGAATCGTACAGAATAGCACCTCTTTTATTTGCTCTATCCGAACCCCAGGCCTGGTGATGGGAATTGAAGTCTCCCACTATGATAGATTTTGTTGCTAGTTGGTTCAGAAACACGAAATCATTTTTTGTTGAAGGAGAGTCCGGGGCTATGTATACATTACAAATCTTGTTACCAGCAACAACGATACATAGAACATCGATTCGTTCAGGCGCAACAATATCGACGCATCTATGCGGAATATCCTCCCTGATTAGGATTGCTAATCCACCACTGCGTACAGTTTTGTCCTTTCTGTATAGCTGATATCCATCAAATTTCGGCTTATATCTTTCCACTAAGTGCGTCTCTTGCAACACAATTATGTCTGGCGGTTGTGCGAGCTCGCCAATGTATCTCTTAAACTCCGGCAATTTTCGATAAATTCCTCGGCAATTCCATTGTAAAATATGGATTCCGTCACTGCTGAACATTTTGAGGTATTGAGCTGAGCATATTCTTCAGGGATTCAGTGTCAATGGCCACGCTCAACCATTTTTTTGTTGCAGACGAAATCAGGTAAGACATATCTACAGCAGCGTCGGACCGACTGGCAAGTACCGACTCGTTCACTATATCTGTTAAGAAGGCGAAAAACAAAAGCGGATGAACACCCGCAAAGAGTGACTGCAAGTTCGGAACGTTGTCGATGCCTTCCCACGCCGGGGAACTAGCCGACAAATGACTTGGATTGCAATCGTTTCCGCGTGGTTGGGTGGGGATCGTAGAGCTGCGGGTTCTGATACTTGCTTGGTTGTGCTCTTTCACAACCTGTGGTTCGCTAGAAT
The DNA here is from genome assembly GCA_000444245.1 of Botryllus schlosseri. Lineage (NCBI taxonomy): Eukaryota > Metazoa > Chordata > Ascidiacea > Stolidobranchia > Styelidae > Botryllus > Botryllus schlosseri. The sequence goes on from ATSW01010833.1 coordinate 3,111, forward strand.
CTTTACCAACATGGCCTGAGCATACATCCGCATACGTTTCAAATCTTGTCTTTGCTTCTTTGTACTGTACATTTTCCCTTTCGCAGATAACTTGGATTTTTGCTTCTCTTTTGTACGCAGGGCATCCCGCATATGCTGCACTGTGCGTTCCATTGCAGTTTATACAATTTCTCACCGACGAGTTACATGTTTTGTGCTCATGTTCTCGACTACCACATCTAGTACAAGATTGCTTTCCTCGGCAGTACTTACTGGTATGCCCGTATCTATTACATTTGTAACAGCGAAGCGGTGGAGGGTTGTACGGTCTTGTTCTAAGTGATAGGTATCCGATGAAGACTCGTTCATGTGGTGTGGGAGAATCAAACCCCAGTAATATACAATAGCTTGGCTCATATCCTTTGTCAGTCCTAGTTTTCAGTCTCTTGACGAAAGTCACTCCATACTCTTTCAGATCTTGTCGTATTTCGTCTTCAGTTGTCTCAATGTCGATTCCATATATAACCGCTCTGGAGTTATAGACTTTGCTTTCCGTTTTGTACATCACTGCTTTGACTGGTATATTGACCTTTTTAGCAGCGTCGGTTAAAGTGTCTTGTTCAAGAAGCTTCGTCAATTGCTTTTCACTCTTACACGTAACTAGGAGATCGCCAGACGGCATCACTTTAATCGTTTCGTAATCACCAATGGTGTTGTGCAAGCAGCTGTGCACCTTTGTTGGGAGATAGAACTTCATCGATCTACCCAAACCTTGTAATACAACCTTCATCTCTTCCTCAACTACCTGTAAGCTTGATCTCAATTTTGCTGGTGGACTATTAGTATCCCCGTCATCTGTCGATGTCCTGTCAGGTTTGCGTTTCATTGAAGTGTTTTTGGTCCAAGATAAATCCACAATCTCCTGTGAGGAATGTGACTCTGACATCTCGCGATGCGAGAGTCAGAGCAACGTTGAGGTATAGCTTTCTCTATATCACGGCCTGCAGGTACTCGCTGAAATTTCGCCAGAGTTAACGGATTCGCGGAGGAGCTCCAACAACACGTCCGTTCACCGCGCCGACCGCACCGTTGGTTCAGAATCGCGGTGCGAATATAGAGTTAAATATACACGCAAAAAGGCGCTGTATCGCTCACATATGCGTAGAACTGCTAAACTACGTAAGTAATTGCATAGCCTCAGTTTATAGTTACCAGCCAAAATAGAGAATAGAGAAACGAATCGATAAGATGCAATATACATTCGAGCCTGTGCCAATGGTTGATGACTAAACTATATTCGAATTCAATTTCAATAACCCTAGAGATTTGGTTAAGGTAAGAACAGAAAACAGAAATATACATTTTACTATTAAATTACTTTACTATACTAGTTTACGACATCGTAAGCTATAAGCTTCGATCACTTCGTTTGCGCTCAATTTATTTGGGAAAAAACAATGAAGGCACAGTGAAACGCACGATCATTGAATAATTTAGTCGCTCTCACGGGTTACACGAGCGTTTTGCGAGCAATCCGATCATATGCAAGATACAATGATTTTTGTCGACACCGATTACTTGATGACTTGAAATTGACTCGTGAATTTTGCTCCGAGTCACGAGTCAATCCCCATTTTTGACACTCCGAGTCAAGTCAAGTCAAGTCATTTTAGCAAATTGACTCGAGTCAAGTCAAGTGATACGAAAAAGGTGACTCGAGTCTGACTCGAGTCAAGTCATGACTCGAGTCATCCCAACACTGGTAACCATACGTCATTCTTTAGGGGGATTTGTCCACCTTTTTCAGGAAATCGAAAATGTCCTTCGAGGACGCCGAAATATCCTCATTTTTGGTAATTCGTCCTCCTTTATAGCTTTGACAGCCAATGGAAAGGAAAGGCACAACTATAAAACCCAAAAAATGATTCGAAATCTGGAATCTGGACGGTCGAGCAGTCTGTTGGGTGTCAAACTGGAAAAATTATCTCGTTGTTCCTTAGACACGACAATAATCTTCAGTGAAAATTTTCAAATTGCTCATTTCTAGACCGAAATTTCAACTTTTGTGATTTGAAAAAAGTGTGCTCTTTTCTGGTTCTCAAAATATGGTAACCCATATGGTATGTACAGTTGATCATGATCACTCATGCAAAACAGCTCAAGTTCTTATTGTATATCAGGAATTCAACAAAAACTCATCAAAAACTTACGTTGAATGTAGAGACATGGTTGGAGGTCATATTTAGATTCCGACAGACGGGAAGCGAAACGCTGCTAATGTCGCGAAGCTCATTGCACTCGATATGTAGTTCTTCGCAGGACTTCAATACTTTGAGTACTTTCATGAAGTCGTGACGTTGATAATCGTCGCCGAGGTTTTGGTACGATAGGTTGACGAGCTGGTGTAAGAATATAATATAATAATTTATAGAGCGTCAAATATAACAATACATCATTACTACACAAGAGGTGATAAAATATAAAAGTAAACGATATGTAGCCTATACGAGACGGAGTGCATAGTTTTAGGGCAGGGACGGGCAATTTCTCCAGTCGGCCGACTGGATATGGGAAAATAAAGTACTAGGCTGGCCAGATTCCTGACTCGACAAATTAATCGCGTATTTATTCACCTATGGAAGGAATGAATCGTATTTAACGTAAACTTTAAGTTTAAAACATTGCCATAAACAGTATTCAATAAATTTATTAACGTAATGTACTTCAATAGCTGTGCAGCTTTGTGTTGTTAATGATCATGGTCAAAATCGATATAGACCTGCAGGCCACATTATCATGTAAGACCCGAAAGTGTCTGCGGGCTGCGTAAAATCCCGTCGCGGGCCGGATAAGGCCCGTATGTTGCCCGTCCCTGTTGTCGGGCAAAATCAACACTGCTGAAGTTGACGTTTCAAAGCTTCCGCGGTGGTGATAATTCCGATTGATAAAACAGTTCTTCGTCATTGGGGACACACAGTTTCAGTACTCGAAAAATCAAAACTTTACAGATCAACCTGAATCATTGCAATCAATACTCGAATCGGAGTACAAGCATCATTGTACCCATTCCTAGTCGTTCCCGATATATCTACAGCTGTGCTTCCAAACTTTTTGTATGCTTGTATTATTTCGAGCATTTTTACTGAGATCACATACCACTTCGTTATATTGACAAAAGTGCTGAAAGCGACTATTTTAGCTTGATCACAAGTTAATAGTAACGAGATCAGTTTGGCACAAATTGTATGATGTGAAGGCAAATGTGGTATGCTGATTTGGTATGGAATTTTTTGAAAACTGGACAAGCACCAACGCCCGATACAGCAAATCGCGCCAGGCGTGGGAATTTTTTTCAGTGATTTGTTGTATTTGTTCCTAAAAGTTCGTGCAGTTGTTATATAATGAGTAGGGCCATTTTTATATGACCTTAAAAAATCAATTATATGACTTTATTTTATGGAAAATATGACTTTATGTGAAAATAGTGTATTTTTATGTGTAACCAACGTCACTCATGGAACTGACGAGTAAAACATACACAACATAGCAGTAATACGCATCCATTTTTATTTTAAACCACTATTGTAGCACAGTTTCATGTTGTGTGGAATGTTGGAGTCTTTAAAGTGACAATTTGGACGTAAAATGACTTTAATAAGGAAAATGATCGCTCCACAGACGCTGATGTGGGTTGACACTTCTGTAGTTTTGCATACAGCACTGGTGAAATGTCTTGCCTTTGTAGCTCATCCATAATTTGTTTCAGATCGTTTTTGTCCACTCGCTTCTTAATGTAATTTTTGAGCTCAAACGGATCTTTTCAAAAATCAAGGGCATTTAGATCAGCATTAGCCTCTCTGATGGTGTACGTACAACTTTCCATTTTCTGTATCAAGTTTGAAATATTGTTGTAGTGGAGGCATATTTCGGTGACCAATTCTTCAATTTTTTATTATCGTAGTGCCCATCCTAAATACTATTTTATTCAAATCCAAATGTATTTGTATATAACTAGACCAAGATAGAGCTTTTTAGCCTGCCTACCCACTGACTGAACTTCAAATGACGTCCTACTTCAGCGCACAGAAGTAAAACAGATTGTGTAGCAACACAATGCAATGTGTGACCTCATAATGCAATGTGTGACCTCATAGGTCTGTGACTGTAATGCGATGTAGGCTAACCTTACAGCTTGCCTTCGTTTAATCAGAAATTGCCCTACTTTCTTAGTGCTTAATTGTTTCACCGCCTAAATCGGCACTTTTTATTTAAAGTATACAACAATATGACTTTATAACTCAAATATGACCTAACAAGGTAAATATGACTTTATAACTTTCTTAATATACCCCATAGGGACGTGGTTTTCGCGTTAAAATTGATTTCACGACTTACTGATGCATAGAAAAAATATGACTTTAATGACTTTAAATGGCCCTAATAATGAGCTTTGCGACTATTGCGAGCTATTGGGAGTACATGGATCTCTCCTGGATTGACTCGCGGTTGCAGAAAGGTGACCATCGGTGCATGTCTGATAAATTTCAACCACGGGCCATAGCCGAGTATACGAAACGGGCAATTGAACATACAGATTGTTTGTGCCATTAGGACATTACTACATGGACGATTCTCAGTAAATGGGACCATGAAACCCAACGTGTAACTTGGATACAAACCAAGTTAGAAATCTTGATCTAAATTTATTTTTTCAATTCATAAATTTGTCGGTTCGATGAAGTTACTCGCTTACCACTAGAGATGCTCCCGCGTACCACAATTTGAGAACCACTGATATACAGAGACACATATCGGCAAGATATCAGGCTCTATAGTTACCGTTGCTTCTTTCCAGTTTTCGTGAATGTCTCGGTAGTTTTTTCTTTTCCACCATTTCCCTGCTGATTTATGTTTCTTCTCAGTAGCACTTTCTACATCACTGTCACTGCTCGAGGATGAATCGCTGTCAGAACTCCTGTCGCTTTGGCTTGGACCTTTACACCATGTTAAAGCACAGATTACTGAGGGCATAACCAGGGTTGTATTGGCGCAAGTCACGATTTTTGGTTCAGTCAACTTGACTCGAGTGATTTTCTAAAATATTGAAAATGAATCGACTCGAGTCAATTTGTGTATTGACTCGACTTGTATTCAAGTCATTGCGCATGACTTGACGCATTGTACATGACAGATTTAAGTCTCGTATATCACGACCGATAATTCAAAGATAGGCAACTAGAAGAGAATTAATGATGGACGAGAACAGACGATTACCCCTGACGAGTGTCAGTCGAAATTATTCGGGTTCCTTTCAATAGGAATATACTATTCAACTGATTCAAAACGTATGACATTAAAAAGATTCCAATCAATTTCGAAGTAGTAAATTGCATTGCCTATCCCCAGGCGTAACGTAATTTTATACCTTTCCGAACTCTGGGATTCTTCAGCTCCTTTGCGTAGATTTCGTTGTCTTTTAATTCGTGCCAAACATCGTACTTGCAGTGTGCACTTGGAAGCTAAAAAGAATGAAGAGTCAGTAAGATATAAAGTAGGCCTACTACCTGTTGTAATTATACTGTTATATAAGAGGGTTAGGGGATTTGATATCGATAGTAGACCTACTCTTTTCTTTGCTAACATCAATATAAGTAATACTTCAAAGTTTGGCGTATATGAACTTTGTCACATTCCTTTGAATCATTGCAGGAGCATAATCTATTCAAATTGTAACTGTAACAAAAAGTTACAAAAATGATAATGACCTATTTTCTAAATTATGACACATACATTTGAAGACTGTGTTCGGTATTTGTTGTAATGCTAATTTTTATTAGTCGATTCACTCCGCAGTCTGTACTGGATTAACATAGCAAAAACTCGGTTCAAGCACTGCCATGCACGAACATGTCTGAGGAGATACGATATAGTATATGATCACTGACAACAATTGAATTATGAGAATGTGGTTGAAGTAGAAGCGATACATTTAGATGCATAAAACTAATATACATTGCTCTTGGACATAATCAGGAAGAATTTACCTCCGAATGGTTTATGAATGGCGCTGATCCTTTCCTGGTTTGCGAGACTATAATTGCTGGTACTGTCGCCACACCTCTGCAGTAATAAGCACATTGACATACTAATTGAAGCAGTACTTTAATTAAAGTCACTTACCCACCAGAAGCCATTTCGATTTTCTTCGTGAGTAACTTAATCAAATTCAACTCTAGTCATCGAACGACCGAAGACAATGGTGATTCCTTGTTGTTTGTCAACACAGTTACGAGGATTGGCGTCTATTGTCGCTACTGCCAACCAAATCATGCATGACGTCTTTTATTGACGTCATGCATGTCATTGAGTCCTTGCCTAATGCCATTCACATAGTAACATGCAACGAATGATTTTACCAACCTATAAATAATAAGTATTTTTACCTAATAATCTTCAAATGAAAATCCTGTGTTGCAAGATGAATAGTTCGCTTAGCAGTCACCAGTGTTGGGATGACATCGAGTCAACTTTTTCGTTTTTTGGACTTGACTTCATCATCATCATCATCATCCTCATCATCATCATCATCATCATCATCATCATAATCATCATCATCATCATCGGTTTATTAGCAATTTTATCAGTTCAATACACCACAAAAATGCGATACAATGAATAGACAGGAAAAAGTCGAAGCGACTTGGATTTGTCTATCGAATCAGACACCCACCTTGGCCTAGGCAAGAGGTCTCAAACACGAGGCCCGCGGGCCGCATGCGGCCCGCCAGAGCATTTTGTGCGGCCCGCGACGACATTTTAGATTTTCATTAGTTTTACAATATATAAGAGCCACATATGTTTTCACAAGTTTAAAAGTGAAAATTCCTTCTTAAATTGCTCGCAAAGCCTGAAACTATTCATTAAACTTCACCATCTGCGACCATGCAGTAAAAGATTCACTATTTCGCCACATTTCCACTTCATGATGAGAAACCCGGACCCTTCGACGATAGTCGTTTACAGCATTATGCTCAGACGATTCGTGAGAGGCTGACTCGATGGCCATATGATAATGACCCGAGGGGACTCGGAGTGACTCGGAAGGCCGTGAATTAGTTGGATCCATGGATGCAACAAACTATTCGCGTGTCATGGGAATAGTAATAAATCAAAAGATCGCAGCTTGGTAATTCGCTAACTAAGCAAGTAGTTATGGCAACCATTGACAATATGTTAGTTACATCTTGGGTCGCTAAGCCGTAGTGGTACGCTCCAACGATCTAACAACGATGGGTTAATCGGCGTTCCGTCATTCCTCTAGCTATGACACATTCTTTAATATGTTTATATTGTTGTTTTTCTGCTCCAATATTCGAATGTATTTGACCATGAGCTTAATAACCCACTCATCAGAACTATACCCGAATCCTGGACTGGGCTACACAGCTAAATACCAAATGCTGTGATATCAGATCAATCTCTATGATCAATCTGTTGAATTCAAAATATTCATAGTAGCTGAAAAATAATAACGTGGTAGCTTTTATGATAACATTAGCCTATATATTTGTCGGCTCACATGGCGTCTATATCTTATAATTTATATATATCAAGCACAATAACACTTCTATTCAAATAGTTATAAATGTGATGATTTTTGTCAATATTTTTATGATGTGTGTTGAATGTCAATCTGCTCGGCTCACTTTCAATAGGATAATTTCATCCCGTCAAATAAGGCCCATTTGGAAAGACATGGAATACCCCTATTGATGCTGCGGCCCGCGGCGTCGTCAAAACTGGAAAATTGGCCCGCGAGCACGTTTGAGTTTGAGACCTCTGGTTTAGAGCTAGCAACAACGTGGCTTTAAGTCCACATGAGTGATATATTTTTTCAATTTAATAGTTTAAAGCGCCTGATGCAAATATATACAACCTAGCGTAGCCGGCAGGTTGGCGCAGATAGCGAATGCGTTCACATTTCACATGCAACCGGGGTGACAAAGAGGCCCCGAGTGAAAACCATTTCCTAGGTCGACGTACACTCGCACAGTTAAGATTTCCGTCGCATAGGCTCGAATAGAAATACAAACACACGACTCGCGAGTGTTTACACGTCGGCGTGTTGGCGTAGTTGGCTGAACTCCCAGCTGGACCGGCCGGCGTGCCGCGGGAGCCCCAGGTTCGATCCCGTCCGCGTACGTTTCCTAGTGTCCCAAGAGTCCCAAGATTGGAAATAACTGGAATATTTTGAATTTTATTCCCACCCGACACAGTGTCCTAAGCAAGGATATAAAGATATACATACAATCTCCCTGTGTCTGCAGAGT
>ATSW01010835.1:0-14852 GCA_000444245.1 Botryllus schlosseri
TTGCAATTGTACCTGATGTCATAAATAATTTCGAGAATTACCTCGCAGGCCACACCTAACAATCTCGTGTGCCAAATTTGGCCTGCGTGCCACGGGCTGGCCGCACCTGATCTGTATGGTTATTAATAACAGTGATTCGATTGAAAATTATTTGAAAGCAAATGTTTTCATGATAGAGAAGTTGAAGTCGGAGTCGAAGTCAGAGTCATTCTCACAAACTCCGACTCCGACTCCAGTCAGTATTTCCCCACCAACTCCGACTCCAGCTATTATAGTTTTCACGACTCCGACTCCATCAAGCGAAAATTACCCATACTCCGACTCCGACTCCACAGCCCTGGTTGTACTACAACAAATTTTAATTATTTCTACCATAATGCGTGATATAATTACTTGAATTCTTCATAGCTCCAGGTTTCGTTAAAATAAAGTTTTTTCATGTAAAAATTTGTCAGTTTTTAAGCCCAAAGTTTTTTCAGGCCAAACTAGTCTGTAAGGACAGACAGTTCCAATTGGAAATGAAGATAAGTAATACAATTCTAACATTATGTGCGAAAACACCTAATTTACATCAAAACATGTTGAAATTTTGATATTACAGGTCAAAATCTTCCGCTTTTAGGTAAAATAAACGCCCAGTGATGACCTTTTTTATTTGGTAATCAGCTTCCCAAGTTTTACAATCAGGGGTCCAGGCAACCACACCAAAAATCAGACGTCCACGCTAGACAAAGGTTCAAGAAACTCTGCCTTCACTGGAACAGATTTGCCTCACACACTCAAGACTGTAAATTTCAGTCTCTGTTTTATCGTGTCAGATTTAAGAGTACAAGAGTTAGGTTCCAATTTGATTATAACCATAACCATAAGCATGGTGGTGCTGTGTGGTCATGTCTTGAAACTAATTCCACTTCGACAACATTATCAACTTACAGTTTTCGGCAGAACCTACTTACATTATCAACTTATTGTACTGTATTATGTTTGCGGAATATATTTTCAGAAATTGCTCTGTTAATGAACTCGTCAGCCATTTTGAGTTGTCCTGAAATTTTGATAGTAACCCTTTTCCGATTCATTAAATGTATGAGAAACCGTGATCCAATCTACTTTTCAAAACCACGAATGAAGATATTTATGATACCTTCTATTTTCTACTTCTACTTGAAGACTTCAGGCATGTCTTGGGACTACTTCTACTTGAGCAGTGATATTGACTGCGGCACTTACCTCCGCACTGATGGGGCCGCTGGGTGGGAAATTTCCACAAAATCTACCGAGCTCGTTATCGCCCGTTGATACGGAAACATAATCGTAAGCACACTCCGTTTGCGTGCCAGATTCAATATTGAAGTTGTTGAATCTGAAAGTCAGACGAAATCTGTAAATCCTCACTCGTATCACTGCGTCAAATCTGGTCTCACGTCAGCTTTATGAACGTAGACGGGTTTGGGTATTGAATAACGTAGCGGCAATCTTCGTTTGTATTGTAAGCAGCCGGATAATTTGGTGTTTGGAAGGAGCCAGACGGTGCAGTTAACGAAAGTCCACAGACACCTTCAAAATTGGCTTTGAATCCTGAACATAAGGATCAAGAACATTCAGCTTCGTGAAAAATAGCGAGCAACCTGTATTTGTGTTGATACTTTGGTAGTTTGAAAGGAAAGACACATCGAGTATATGTATATCATGTGTTGCCAGGCTAGAGCAGGTGACCGTGCATATGCAAAAAACATCAGGACAAAAATACATATACGTCCTATTCCCTTTCTATTCTAACATCTTTGGAGTAGCCTGTCATGCACCAGATCAGGTTGCTACACCTTCGGGTCGCAAGTCACCTCGAGGCATTGGAAATCAAGTCAAGTCTTTTAAAAATTTTCCTAGTTAAGTCACTCCACTTTTCAAAGTCACTCGAAATGTATCAACTCATCTCAAATTTTTTCTATCTCAAGTAACTTCATGTCACTAAACATCTTCAGTGTGTATTGTTGTTGTTGTAGCTGCTGTTTTGGTATTCATATTGTTTCGAATACATAAGTGCGTCTGTCTCGTTACATCTAATGTACAGATGCGGGTGCAGGTTTCGTGATTCGGGTCAAACCAATCTTGGTTTAATATTTCTTATTTCATAATTTCATCAACAGACTTACCATTTCTAGCCCCAGCAAAATCTGACCGAAATCGTAACCTGATTGCTCCCAGCGAGCTTTCAATAATCGTCGTGTCGTTGGGAGCAGTCTCCGTGCCGTAAACACCGCAGAACTGGCCCAAGTCGGGCGCTGACGGATATATCCCGTCTGATAGCTGAACATAAGATTATTGATAACTTATAACGCAATCAGTTTCAGGATAAAGAGTTGTGTCGATAGCAAAGACGATGCAGCACATGAAATTTAACCTAGAACTTGTGTACAGAATTTTGAAGCATTTATATTGAAACAAACTTGAATATTTTCGGCCAACACTCGTCAGGGGTAATAGTCAGCAACAATTAGTGAATTGAGAAGTGGTCTCGTATTGAAGCTCAGATCGAATTTTTGTTTTAGCCGCAGCCACTTTCTTCAGAAAGCCACAGTAATGGAGCTGCAAATAACTGGATTTTTGATAGGCCCCATTCCACTCCAGCTGCCCCGGCTGCGGTCAACGTTGCTTAACCCCAGGGATATCCTCAACCCGTTGCGAAATTTCTGGCACGATGTCTTCACCATCGCACTTGCTCGACGCGATTAGGCAGTCACACAGAGAACGAACTTCAGATAATAGTTGTCAGCCGATATTATGAAGGAATTATGTGATGCTGATGGTCAAGTTTTATATATAAGAATAGGACATGATCTATTTCCGTCATTTAGAGAAATACACTAAGCCCCATTTTTCAACAAGGTTCAGACACAAATCCTCCTGACTGAACATCGTCCGTTGAGCGCCGTTACCGTACGCCTACTTAACGTAACAAAACCGTCTAGGTGTGTAAGACATAATTCCTTCATAGTATTGGCTGACAACTATCTAAAGCTCGTTCTCTGCGACAACGATGACGCACAGCCGCGGCAGCTTGAGTGGAACGGTCCTCATCCAAAATCCTGTTAATTGCAGCTCCATTATTGTGGCTCTCTGAAGAAAATGGCTGCGGCCAAATATTTTTTCGATATGTGTGCTTCAAGTGTAGACCACATCATTTTTAGAGCGCAGTGCCCCTTTAACTACTCATTTTCGATTAACAGCTAAAAGTATGCAAAACCCAAATCTACTTTTTGAAACTACTTACTCGGGTAGTTTTCAGACCTTCATTTTTACTACCACTTGAAGCAGTTTGACATTTCTTGAGAATTGATACTTCCACTTGTACTTACAGTAGAAATTTAGGACATTACTTCTACTAGAAAAACATCAATGATGAGTTGACATCACATAATTTCATCACCACTGTCGCTGTCCTTATGGAAATCTTACCGTGTTCAGTTATGTAAGTACTTATATATTTGGTATTCACTTGTTAAAGGCGAACAAAATTGTAAACATAATAATATTAAACGGTCTCTGGAAAAACCCAAGTCTCTTCCGTTTTAGAATACTTGTCACATCTCATATGGAATACCTCGGATGCATACAAACGGTTGCACCCACCTTCAAATAATCGTATGCACATTCTGATTCGTACTCAATGTCAAAATCGTTTTCAAAAGTAACGGCAACGTGGTAAGCAGGGTCCATGATGACATCCCAATAGCAATCCGAGTTGGCCGGATAGTTCTGCGGGTAATTCGGCGACGTGATTGTGCCGGATTGTTTGTGAATGACAAAATTTCCACAGCCTGGTGGAAGAGAAATGCACACGGTTTACTTGGGGTTATCAGTGAACAATTTGCGTCCAATATTATGAATCTTATCATTTTGACTGACTCACTATTTTGACACTCAGTTTTGAATTATTCCTCATTAATATCAAATTTTCTGTTGGGATATTCGCTATTTAATAGCCTTGCTATTATGACAATCGCTATTTGGCCCATATGACTCATCGATCCTGAATAATGAATTCATTTCATGGCAGGCAGTGAGGAAAAATATTACTGCAATGGATGATCGAGTAGTAAACAGGAGTGGCCCAACATGAGACGCTCTGAGAAGAGCACGGAGGAAGCTGTATTCAAGATGGATCAGCTTCATCACATTTAGTTTATTCATAGCAATTCAATATTTGGCTCAGTTTAAATGTCTTGCAAGATAACTTGCCAAGTTCCATAATTGCCCACTCACACACATTCAAAATCCTTCACATTCCACATAATTTGACAACAAAACTACTTATCAAATTAAAATTGGGCAAGCTGCTATTGACTACCATCGGATAGTTTCAAAACCACCTCAAAATTACAACGACATCAAGAAACTGCAGTAAATATTCTTCCGTTACCAATTCAAAAACAGCATCAAACCTGAAGTATCTGCTTCCCATTGAACATGAAATCCGTCATGAGGTACAGAGTAATCGCTTCTAAACAGTATCGTAATGGTGTTCGATTCAGCGGTGAAGTCACCGGGCGCATTATTATTGCAGTAAGTCCCCACAAGTGGTGAACTGGTGGTAGGTCCGTTGAATATTTTCACGAAATCAAATCCGCAATTAGTACCGGCCTCCACGTGAAAAGCAGTCCAGTGAAGCTAATTGCGAGAAGCATATCGGAATTATGTCTAGAAGATATCGATTTATGAAATAGCGTTACTTTCACGCTTTGTCCAGACTCAACCGCGATGGTCCACAAGCAAAAATCGTTGTCATTGTACTGTTCAGGAAAATTCGGGCTAGAAATTTCACCACTTGTAGTGCCTGCCACCAAGCCACCGCAGGCTGCAAAGAAACAATGAAGTCGTATCGTAATAATTCTTTCAAAATGACAATCACAAACAATCTATCTATGACATACGTTTAAATGTGTAAGCAGCCTGAAATCCTTTGTCTGGAACCGAATAATCCGACACGAACTGCATAAAGTTATCTTGCAAGGCCAGCCCGATAGGCCCTGGATTCGACCTGCCGCAATAGGTTCCGACATAGTATCCGTTATTGTCAGGTCCTGCAAGGAAATGATTGCGTTTCGGGTATTTTCACACGCTGTCATATTTGAAATATTTGAAATCGCTATTTCTACTTGTAATTAAGTAACAATACTGCACCTGTGCACATACCAATGTAAGTTTGATAAATACCAACAAGCAAAGTTAGCTTTACCGGGAACTATACGATATCCGTAGTAAATAAGAAGCACGAGGATCGAGTTATACAGTGCACAGAAACGCACAAACACTTGAAAATATACATTTATTCAGTATTTTAAGAATGCCAGACACTCCGTCAGTTGACATAAATATAGGTTATTTAGTCCAGCACATATAACTGGAAGGCAGATCTGCCTTGGAAAACACAATGAACGTGACACATACCGGGTTGTTCACAGACTGGTTGGCGAAAATTTTCAACCTCGAGACATAGCAATTTCTTTTTCTCTCTCTCGTCATTGCATACACTATATAAATATCGGAGACAGACTGAAGTCACCTGCTTTGATTATGAACTTGTCGTAGTAGCATTCGACATGATTTTCAAGCGCGAAATTTTCAAACGTTATCATCGTTGTGACGTTGGTAGGCCGAGGCGCCGTCATGGTCCATAAACATTCTTGATTGTTTCCATAATTCGAAGGATAATTTGGCGTGGCGAACACGCCGCCGTCTGCGCTATCCAACAAACCTCCGCAGACTGAAAAAGAAAAATTCGAACTCGTTGCAGTAATTGAGACGGAACTCCTGACAATATCGTACCCCTCTCTTCAGGCGTGGTGTACGTAGCGAAAAATCCGCCATTTCCAATAGAAGCATCAGTGCGAAATACAACTTTCATGGTGTTTCCAGTGGATTTCAACACCGGAGGCACGTTTGATCCGCAGTATCTACCCAACCTTGGGGAATTCGGCAGAATTCCGTTATACACCTATTGTTGTGAAAATGTAAATATAAGTTTGTGTTTATTGTGATTCGTATCAATAGAAACCAATGTATGCTAGCCAGGGTTAGATGGAAAAATGACGGAAATGACACTATTCTAAATATCTTCAGATATTTTTATTCTCTCCTCATCATCATGGTACTTGGAGTGGCGTTGTTGGAACATTTTGTTCAAACTGTTGGGACGCTTTAGTGTGAGGGTGTGCAACAAGCGGGTGCGGGACTATGAAACACACATATTTTGAGGCTAACCCTGTCCGTGCCTGATCGCGTGAAGACATCAAGATTTGGCCAACATATACGGGTGGGCAAAGTGCGGCGCCAACAAGATCTGCGGCAAAAATGACCGTTGTTTGCCAAAACCTTAGAGATTGGCGCAGTTTTGTCCTTTCAATCTGAGTAGACAGTAGTACAAATGGGGTATATGCGTCTTGTAGAGGAAAATAATGCACCGCAATTTGACATAGCGTGCGGCACAAATGTTTCATAGAGCTGTGTTGGGTACAACTGTCGTCTGCGTGTTCTATGTCATGCCTGTAAAAAACGTAAAATACCAATATTAAAATGCATTCTTTTTGATGTGTGAGGCTTGGGTCGCGAGATGTCACTAAACTCAGATTTGGGTCGCGGCCTATAAAGTTTACGAACCACTGCTGTATATCTTCAAATAGTATCAAAGTGCCGAAACACTAAAATGCATTTTCCCTGTTGTTGTGTAGAATGTGCCGGCTTGATGATTGTAAAATGAACACAAAATGAAATTGAAATGAAAATATTCTTTTGCAATCAACTCCAACCAATTTACGATTTGATCATCATTTGAATCATCATGTATATAAACGATAAAAAATTTTCATGTTGATGTGTAGAAGACGTCTGTCCGATGACTTTAGAATGCATCATGAAGAAAAATGATATTGAAATGAAAATTTGCTTTTGTAAACAACTCCGACTTCTTACGATTTGAAGCGTATTCGAAATGAGATTCACTGGTGCAAGTAAAATCTAATCTTACCTCGGCATAATCAAACACACATCCATAGTCCGCATGCGGGTCCTCGACTTTGAAATCAAAGAATGTCAATGTGACAGACCGATCTACCGGCGCCGTTATAAGCCAGGTACACACTCTCGCATGATCATAAGCGTTTGGATAATTCGGAGTCGTCAACGAGCCGCCGGGACCAGATAGCTCACCACCGCAAACTAGGAAAGAGAATAAAAAGCATGCTTTAGAGCAGAGGTCTCAAACTCAAATGTGCTCGCGGGCAAGTTTTCTGTTTTGACGACGACGCGGGCCGCAGCATTTATAGAAGTATTTTATAGAAGTATGTCTTCCAAGTAGGCCTTATTTGGCGGGAATGAATTGTCCTACTGAAAGTGTGCCGATCCAGCAGACTGACACTAAAAAGACATCGTCAAAATGTGATTTACTCTCGTATCAACTTAGGCCTGGCACGGAAAGAATCATCACATTTATAACTATTTGAATATAATTGTTGTTGTTCTTGATATATATTAATTATAAGATATAGACACCATAGGGCGGACTAATGTATGATGCCATCATAAAAGCTATCAGGTTATAATTTCGCAGCTACTATGAATATTTTGAATTTAACAGATTGATAATAGAGACTGATCTGATATCAAAACAATTTTAGGTTGAGCATTGTAATTCCAATCCAGGATTCAGGTATACTTCTGATAAGTAGGCTATTAATCTCATGGCCAAATATCTTCAAATATAGGAGCAGAAAAAATATAAATATAATATAAATATATTAATGAATGTGTCCCAGTGATTGAAATGTCGGAACGCCGAACGGCCCATTATTGTTGTTACATCGTTGGAGCGTACTACTGCGGTACTCGGTACCTTTAAATTGCGTTAATAACATGGTTTAGCGACCAAAGATGTAGCTAACAGATTGACAATGGTTGCCATAACTACTTCCTTAGTCAGCAAAATACCAAGCTGCGACCTTCTGATCTATTACTATTCCCCTGATATGCGATTAGTTTGTTGCGTCCATGGATCTAACAAATTCACGGCATTCCGAATCACTTCGAGTCCACTCGAGTCGTGTTCATTTTGCCATCGAGTCCAAGGCCCAAGGTCGTGTCCAAGTTCAACTCACAAATTTAAGTGACGAATCGTCTAAGGGTCAGGTTTTGTCATCATGAATTGGAAATGTGGCGAAATAGTGAATCTTCCACTGCATGGTAGCGTTTGCGATTGATGTGATAGTGAAGTTTGATGAATAGTTTCCAGCTTTCGGGGCAATTTAAAAGGGAATTTTCACTTTATAACCTGAAAAGATATATGTGACACTTATATATTGTCAAATTAATAAAAATCTAAAATGTCGTCGCGGGCCGCACAAAATGCTCTGGCAGGCCGTGTGTTTGAGACCTCTGCTTTAGAGACTCGAAGTATGTTGTTGGAAATTCTGAACGAAGATGAAATGAAGCGTTGGAGATACAATTCTGAGTGTTGTTTTTTTCACACAGCGGTGTAGATTATAGTGAAACGGGCACGGATCAAAGAAACTGACAATGATGATAATCTGTAGTTAGATACTTAGGAGGTCAATATAGTCATTGTTGGCATTCAAGTAGAAGTACAGGTATCTTCATAATTTCTGTTCAAGTGAGAGGAACGATTTCAGAGACATCTCAAAACTACTGTAGTAAGTAAAAAAGGATGATTTGGCATGTACTCAAATAAGTAGTTTCAGAAAGCAGATGCAACTTGGTTCGTATTTGAAGGTGTGACACCGTATTATTGTATGTAATAATGCTCAATACTTTTGAGCTATGATATCAGCTCGTTTGGAAGGCACTGCAAGTGGCAGATTGTATATGTATTCCAAAGAATGAATATGTATAAAAATTTTGAAACTTTGAGCAAAGCAATACGGTAAGACATTCACACCGACACCATCGCAATCAAGATTTGACCGCGATATATTAGTACAGTAACGCACAATCTGCAATGTTGGTGCTTGAAATGAAACACTTGGATGCTAGACTTCCAAGTTATATCAATCAAATAAGAAAATTGAATTCCATCAAACTCACACAATAAATGAACCCCTTAGCTTCAGGACTTACAATGCTAATCTCCATTAAAAGCCGACATGTGCCAAAAACTATATGCCTTCACGACTAGTCATTGTGAAAATCAACTATCAATACATTAGCATATTCTACAACTGCCCAGAGTAAGCCCATTTTGCTTAATTACTGACAACGTACAGAATGCGCGACAACTTACTGTCTTCGCTTGCAGTGAATTCCAACCTGAAACCTTTACCATTATCGGAACCGTCAGATTCGAAATGGATGTGAGCAATGTTGTCTTCAGTGTCAACGTTACTTGGAATATTACCGCCGCACACGGTTGCATAAGGTTCCGCTGAAAAAAGTACACCACATCGTGAAAACAATATGATTTTAAAAGTCATCGATGAAGCTCTTTTAAAATAATTAAAAAGACTGTCCAATCGTCTTTACGAGATTACCCGTCTTGTTGGCCATTCGAAATTCGATAAAGTCACCGACGCCGTTGCCGCAATCAGGGCTATCAGAGTCCAGGTCGGTGAATTGGAATTTTATGAAATGGTACGCCGGTCCTCGAATCTCCCAATCGCACGACACTGTGTCCGGGTACCGTCCGGGATACTCCGGGGATGTAATCACTCCAGACGTTCCAACTAATGTTCCACCGCAGCGTGCTTTAAATACGAACGAAATGGAGTTTTGTGGTATCAATGGTTGGATTTTATTGAATCAGATACAAAAGGAGTTGCAACAGGGTTTACAAGTATGGCTGTGCATATCGGACAGGGTCAAATTTACAAATAATATCTGTAATTACTGAATGAAGGGTGTGATCAGACCAGTTGACCGTACTCAGAGTCATATCGATCACACCATGTCCTACACCGTTAAGTTTCTGTTTATTTTATCATCCACCAATGTTCTTTTCTTCACGGTTGGACGAATCAATGAATATCCCTCTCTCCCTCTCTCTACATCGAATTCTGAGTGATCAAGGGTTTGTCAGATACTTATTTGCAGAGGTGGTCAATGTAGTTACCATTGCTACTAAATTACAAGTAGAAGTTTCCCAGACATGACAAAATTACTTCAAGTGGAAGTAGAAAAATCAAAGGTCTGAAAAGTACTCAAGTAGTTTCAGAGAGAAGATTTGATCGAGAGGTCGCATACTTTGAGCAGCCAATCGGGGGTGGCTACTTTTTAAATTGCAAGATGTACATTTGCGGCTAAAGCAGAATGTCCAATGTCACCGCGTATCGGTAGATTATTCGGAAATATATTGAGTTTCTGTGATACAGGGGCTCACTAAGGTGATGCAGAATTATCACACAACTATTTTCTACTTTCCAAAATCCAATTTGTAAAAAGTAATTACTTTTGCTTAAAGACTGTTCAAGTAGAAGTTGTAGTACCCTAAAAACGTAATCACTTGAGTTGAGTAAACACTAAACAGTGAAGTAGGCAAAACCTAGTAGAGCACTTCAAAATAGTACAAGTACTCCGTTACTGACCTCCGCTTGCGTGAGGCCCTCAGTATATTTCATATCATATTCCAAAGACTTCAATTGTAATTCTGAGCAGTAATATTACCAGTTTGAACGTTTGCTTGGAATCCACCAGGGGCATTTGTCTCGTCACTTCGGAACCGAATGAGCATTACATTTCCGGTGCTTTTTATGGTAGGCGGCTGGGAATTGCCGCAATATCTTCCCAAAATCGGATCGTTTCCTGTTTGGCCGTCGACAAGTAGGACATAATCGTATTGGCAGCTGTATATGAAGAAAATACCTTGGTTTAATGAAGTAGTAAATGGTCACTGATACTACAAAATAAACCGCTTTCTGAGGATAATTACTTTAAGTGAAAATCATACATTTCATGTGTACTTGAGTAAGCTTATTTTAAGAGTATCACTCAACTATAGGGATCCAGCCATGATTTGATAATAGAATCATTTTTAACCGAGAGAGATTGAGGTTTATACATAATAGCAATCTATGTTGGTGAATGATTAATTAATCAACAGCCATAGAACTAGGTAAAAGAGATCCATTTACTGATGCAGGCACAAAAAATCTGCACACCACCTGTTTTCACTTGAAGAAGTGAGGTGAGAACTTTCAAAATGAATTCAGAACTATTGACATTCTGCAACAAGAGGAAACCAATTGGAGTATACGGGTTAGCTACCGATGGTCAATAAGTGCATAAACAGCGCAAACTAATAACATCTTGATCTTACCTTGCACCACCTTGAATGTTGAAATCAGTGAAATGGAGTTGTATTGCTTCCCCTGCAGGAGCACTGATGATCCAAATGCAATCAGCACCATGGGGATAAATCTGGTAAAATGGTATGGCATATCGTAAAAGTAATATTTCCTCTACCACTGTAATAAAATTTGCTGCTTAATTAGCCAGTAGAGATTGGTGATGTACTAGGTAAAACCTACTTGGGTACTCCAAGAAGTAATAGTACTTCTAGTATATCATGCCACTTTACACAAGCATAATAAAGCCACTTTCAACATATCTCAAAGGTGACGTGTTGGCACTAACTTCGAATCAAGCCATTACCGATAATGCGAAATTGACTTTTTCATGAGCCCATTTGCAATATTGCATTTCCGCGAATTAAATAATGATATACTTACTTCGGGATAGCTGGGAGATGATATTGTCACCAGTGTGAACTGATCCGTGAGTGCGATGGGTCCACCACAGCCAGTGCCTTGCGCAGTGAATGTCAAGCTATGATAAGGAAGTCGTATGAATCAATTTTAGAGAGTGTTTTACATATAAAACTAAAAATATATACATTTCTGATATATGTCATTTGCATTGATACATTTCCTATTCCTGAAACCTGTTGGCCAATTCAACATGAAACTCATAATGGGAACCGTCATGAGATTACCTAAATCCTTTCCCCGTGTCTTCAGAATTTGATTGAAATCTAACATAAAGATAATGAGATGAAGTCTCCAATCCGGATGGAGCTGCATTTCCACAGTATTGTCCATTTCCGTCTACACCGGGTAATGGTGGGGAATCGGATTCAAATCCGTTCAGAAGCTTCAAAATAAAAAAGCAGTACATGTAGACAATATCAATGCAAGAGGATCTGGACTTCAATTTGAATCAATTTGCTACTGAATAGGTAAAGACCTATCCATCATCCACCACAAGAACAAAGGAAACATGCCTAATAATGGGTAAGATGCCTCAAAACAGCAAGGACAAAGATATAAAACTTCCTATTTTAATTCCTATGAGTCCTGTTGCTAAACACAGGTAAAATGGATCTACTGAATTAGAGTAATGATATACTGATATAGCAACATGGTGAACAAGTACCGAAAGGAATTTCTGCACGAAATAATGCTGATGTGGTATGGAATGACGATAAATCCAAGATCGCTAATACAGACAGAAGGCATAACTTCAAAATTTTTTCCCAGACAATAATCTAACAATCACATCATTTGTCCGAAAACACAATACGTGTGGACAAATCTGCAGGTAACATGCCAGCTGTCACTCACCTGTACATAATCTCCACTGTTTTGAGAGCATTCCGAGTCGGAATTGACAATTTCATAATCCGAATTGAAATCGACGGCAATGGTGTATCCGAGAGAAGCGCCGATGACCCACACACATTCCGTGTTGACCGGGTAATCGCCAGGATAATTTGGAGAAGTGATTACACCCTGATTGCTGGTAATGACACCACCGCAAGCTGCATATAAAGTGATATTAACATCAACCAGTCTACTTTATTTCATCACAGATTCAGTTATGACTAGTTATTTTATCAGTACAAGGACACAGTTTTGTTGGATTGCAATGAATATGCTAAACCGGCAACAGAACAGAATCACAGAATCCAAGTCCTAATGTTATTCCTAATAATTGAGCGCAATGTGTCCGATTTACAGGTAATTGCTCCTTTACGGACACTTGCGTGACTTTTTTCTTGGCAAATTCACTTACAAGTGATGTGTCATGTTGGTATTGATAGTAAATTCGAATTCAATAAGCAACTACGAATTTTAAATTACCTGACCAAGTCTATCATGATAAGAATTGAATTCTACCTTGCTGATACTCGGCTATGAATCCCCGCGCATCCAAATTAGGGTCGCTCACAAATCTCACCGTGAGAAATTGCCCGCTGGACAATATCGGTTCGGGAGGGGCCTGTTTCCCACAATATTTACCCAATGAACGACTTGAGCTCGTGGGGCCTGGAAAAGATTCGGTCAGAAATTCGTAGCTTCAAGCTTGAAGAGAGTCACTCACCGTCGTGGAATGAGATGTAATCGAATACACAGTCCGATCCGGTGCCTATTCCTTCAATTTCAAGTAAAACTAATGTAACCGTTACCCTGGAGAGAGAGACAAAGAAGATATTCCATTAACATGAAATTGAAATACGAATTCAGACCATTAATGACATTGGTCCTTCACCGATTTTGCATAATTTACCATTTTTGCTAAAGTGACAACTAAATTTACCCTGATGTACATGCAAAACAGTGGTGATTGAAAACAAAATGAAACCAGCGAAACAACTTGACTTACTTTTTCAATTCAATTCAATTTATTGCTACAATTTTCATCATTTCAATACACCACAAGACTGCGATACAATGAAAGATACGAAGGTGTCGAAACGACGTGGAGTAGTCTTTACCTTCTGTGGATTATGGACTACAATTCATTGAATGACTGGTTCAATGGTGGAAACTCTGATATAAGTCATTGCTTGCAAATAGGTATGCAGTAGCAATTTTTGAGGCGGGACAAATATTCAACAAATGCCTTCATAAGTCCGCAATTATCTTGAGATGATGTGCCCTTGACATTTATTCATACATGGTCATCGACAGTTTTCCATCAGCTTTGTCAAAATCGTGAGAGAGATACACACACAACATACGTAGTTGTGGCAATTTTAGTCTGAAAAATGATGCGATTTCAAGATAGCTTTCCACATAACCACAAATATCGAGTAATTTGGCTCCAAAAATCTTACACATAGAAGTCGGAATGCAAAAGCACTTAAGTGAGCAGTTAGAAAATGGTAATGAAATGATGAAGTACTACGTTATTAACCACCTATGGACAAAAATAAACCATTTGGATATTTTCATATCTTTCGCATTCACTGAGCAGCTAAAATTCAGAGACATTTATATTGTAGTACACCAAGTCGAGCACTTGACAAAGTGATTTGAGAAGCATGTTGCGGAATGCTGCAGATTCATATCATAGCCAAAACCAGAACAAAAAGACCATCTATGATATCATTCTGCTGCCTAATATTGACAGGAAAAACATGAGAATCACCACTTTACCTGTAACCAGAAGCAGCTTCAATAGTCCAACGGCAATCTTGATTGGCTTGGTAACTATCGGGCCAGTTTGGGGAATAAAATCTAGCTGGTGCCAATGGTGCCACCATATGAGGGGATCCGCACACACCTGCATGTTCAAATAACATCTATAACAAACCAGCAAGGTCGGTAATTTGTAACATATAGAAACCTGGAGGAAGCGTAGGCACATTAGTTGGATTTGGAAGTATGCCTCCTCCCTCTACAGCTGCCCAGTACAGTAAGAATCCGGTGGCGGAGACCTCGGCATCAGATTGGAAGCGCACTAGCATCGCAGACTGAATATGTTAATGCAGATTGGTGAATTTGAAAATGGCTATTGATTACAGGCAATAATATTAGCACAATGTGCAATGTGCATGCCAAGGCACACAG
>ATSW01010839.1:0-10222 GCA_000444245.1 Botryllus schlosseri
ACTCAGTTACTCGAGGGCGTATGCCCGATTTTCGTCAAAAGAGCCATATAGACCCAATTTTTATAATCGTAATTCCGTAAGAACCATACAATGATGTCAGCCGATTGTTAACAAACAAATGAAAATTCGGCAAGATATCGGAGTTGACTACATAGGACTTTATCATATAACACCAGCACTAAACGAGCTGGTCACCAAACATTCGAGCATGCGGCACAATGAAAAGCATTTTCACTTAGCTACAGGGGTCGGAACCTTTGATAAGTTTGAATTATATTTTTTTTAAATGATAGCAATTAGCATGTAATAATAAAACCAACAAGTGCAGAAAACAGTAAAACTGTGCCTCTATACGTATTCTTCAGTAAAACGATTTTAACCACGTTACTTCCATGGAATCCGTGCAGCCCAGAGGGTGGCCATACCCAAACTATTCTACCAGCAGTCCCGAACAGTTCAACCAATTCCTTCAAACCCCTGCAACCACGATAACAACTACAGCGACAGAGAATATTGTTGACTGATATGATTTGGTTGAACGTATTATTTATTTCTTCAATTCTTTGGCCTCGTAGACATCATGATTAGCCTACAACTTAAAGTTTGATACATCAAACTTTTGCTAATCAGTAGCAATAAGTAGCTCAAATCATTGTGCTCATCCCTGTTAGTTACCAACTCTGAGTATGACATACCGTTTTCCGTTCACTACTATGCTCCAACGTGAAGGCCTGCGCAGCACTGCTATCATCACTGGAAACGTCATTCCATCTCACAGACAAAACACCACCGTCAACGTGCCAGCCCTGCCGCAATGGCGCGTTGCCGGCCGGACACTTCGACGCGGTCAACTCAGTGCCGTGCTCCGGCGGAAAAGACAGCAGCGACAAGCATTTCCCAGACTGCGCGTTAATAAGATAGGTGCCGTAGAGCCACTGGAAATTTTGTCGCCTGTCACTGCAATCGCAGGCCGCGCTTACGACAACGTCGCTGCTTAAAACAGAGACGCAGCCCCCATCCTCTCCTGAAATAATTATATTAATATTATTCATCGGCAGGGTTGTAATGACTGGAGTCATGATTCGACTTGACTCTGGTCAATTTCTTAACTATAGAATATAGATAATAACTTGACCGGACTTGAGTCAATTTGTCTGTTGACTCGACTTGTTCTCGAGTCATTGCTCATGACTCGAAGAAGTCATTGACTCAATACTCAGACGGCCAAGATAGGCATTTCGTCTCAACTTCTAATAAAAGTAAGCTGCCGCATTATTGGTATTTCTTCTATCAGTGCGGGTACTTGTAAAATGGGCCATAAACCGTGTAAAGAAATAGTATATCATGAATACGATGCATTCAATATCATCCAACCAGAGTGGTAAACCAGTGCGTTGAAGGGGATTGAACTCACAAATGTACAGTCAACAACACTGTGACTCAGAATCTCAGGACATACATTCTACCATGCGATGCACAACATCAAATGCAATGCCATAAAAAGATAGGAGGATGTTGAAGCGACCAAGTGCGGTTTATAAATCTAACAGCCACCTTGGCCTACTGATATTACTAATAATATTGCTCGATGTTACAGTTTCCAATCATGATCTGTAATACAATCGGTACAATTGTAACTGTAACTTTCATCCGTTCAAGACACACACAACAATAGGCTGCTGAAAGGACCAAGTACCAGTACGGTCTCCTAATCATTTGGCTGCCTATATTCTACATGCTCTTGCAAGCCTTTGTCATACGCTATGAATTCGTGTATTTCTATTTATTTGTAAGACACCATATGCACAGAGACGTAGGGAAAAGGATCCTGGATAAACCTGGGTTGTAATTGTAACCAACTCACAGGGTTTCAAGTCACAAGTCTTACTACATACTTTTATAGTTCTAAGTTGAGTAAACTCACTCTCAACAGTTTCTGGCTCTATTTCCAAGTACCAGTATTGATACAAAAAATACAATAATACAGTAATCACTATTCTTCAAAGTTACAATAAAATGCCTGTCTTGGCCGTCCAAGTCTAAATTCATATGACTTGATCAAGCGAATTAAATGAGTCAATACAGAAATTGACTTAAGAAAATGACTCGAGTCAAGTCGAGTTACCAAGAAAACGTGGCTTGAGTCATTACAGCCTACGCCAAACCTCCTCACAAGATGACTCTAGACTCGCCAAAGGTGTTAAAAAGATAGTCTGCTTACCTTCTAGCGAACGGATGTTAAAATTGTACCGGTGCTTGATGGCCCGATCGTCCTCTGCATCGAAATCCATGCAATTAGGCACGTCACATGTTTCCTTTGCAATACGCCTGCCATATCGAACGTGGCACCAAGGGGCCATCATGTTGGCGTCGCTATTTCGACAGAACTGATTAACGCCGTAGCCTGAAAGTACGGAGATGCATGCTCAAACTATGACCTATCCTGAGCCACACCCAGAGGTATTCAGTACCAAAGTAGCCTGCCTCTACTCTTCCGGATATTTTGGCTACTTCATTTGTATTACTTACCCACATGGTTTCTTTTAGATTACTTCTACTTCTACTTGAACAGTTGGTTTACCTAAAACTGCTTACCTTAATCATATCATATTTTGAAATGTAGGAAGTAGTTTTGGCATAAATATTCATCACTATTAACAGTGAATTTGTCACAACAAGCGCGTCAAATAGTCCCGTATCAAGGCAACAATGATTACACATTCTGCGTGCAGCGCCATTAGTCAGTTTGCGTCAGCCACGAAGATACAACTTCCCAATTTAAAAGTAGCCACCGCAGATTATCTGCTGAAACTATGCAGGGAGTAGTATATTTTTGATATTTTTTGAGCAATATACACCAACCCATGATATAGATACACACAATCTGTGCATATGTGCACCATGAGTGCATGATGTGCCTATGCTGCTGGTCAAGGAAGGTACAGAATTGACCTTGTAAGGCTTTCTAAGTCTGCAATATAGAAACCCCAGATACGCGAACAAAAGAAACACTTGCGTCTATCACACTAAATTGTGTTTTCTTAATGCTATTCATTGTCGTCAAGCGCATTATTTACATCGCCTCGGCCCAAATGGGTGTCTGATTTCAAGGACTACTCCAAGTCGTTTCGACACCTTCCTATCTTTTCATTGCATCGCAGTCTTGTGGTGTTTTTAAATAATAAAATGATCAATAAAATGATACTGATAATGATTGTATAATCATAACGTCAATAATACTGGTAGATGCCGGGTGGTACGCATTGTAGCAAAAAAATAAGTGGTACGCGATCTGAATTAGACCGCGCACTATCTGCATACCATATAGTCTTGAATGAAGGTAATCTGAAGATGTTCAACATGTTACTTACAGTCACGTCCGGTTGATGTCACGTTCATTGTGCCAGTATAAGTGACGCCGTACCCGACAGTGCATCCATGTTTGTCACCACTTGAACTTGATTTGTGCCAAGGTTGGAACGATCCCACTGGCTGGTCGTCCAGCAGGTAGATCATTGCGTTATCATCATCGTCCTCGGTAAACCCTTTGACTTTTTCGTGCACTCCTAGAAAACAGACAATGAGTACACCATCACAGGATACTTGAAGAGCTTCTTCAACACTTCGGCGAGGGACAATTTAGCATGATGGCAAATCTATTATCCGGCCGACGTCTACGAAATTGTAATCTCACCGATGTAGTAATCATTGGCCCCGGCGGCCCGCATCAAATTAACAAGGAACCGATTAGTGTCGTAATCCTTGCTGGCAGCCAACGTCCAGTTATTTGCTTCGCAAAACCGCTCCGCGTCTGCAAACGTCTTTGGCTCATTGTAGACCTGGCAGTTATATACAACATGTCAGAGGATTTATATCACTACTACGTGTTACTAAATAATGGTCTACAATAAATCGTTACCAAGATACGAATTTTACCATTACATACAGAAATCATGAAACCAAATAAGTCAACCAATACTGCCCAACTAGCGAATGAAAAGAATTTGAATTTCACAACACTATAAATACTATGATGGCGGCACATGTTAAATCTTTTATTATACGCTATTTCGCACAAATTTTTCTTCCTTTTATGGTACAACATTTGCAGCAATAAGTGCCTGGGGGTAGGCCTACAGCTAAAATGGATATAATCTCTTGCAGAATTTATATCATTGCCACCATACGCCACCAATAATATATCTGACTGTTTATTCACACCTTTAAATATTTTTATCAGTCACACCATCGAAAAATACCTAGACAATCTCCCTTGGATTACGGCATTACACCCAACCCCCTTACTTTGAAGCAATTTTTATCGTTTCTATTCCGCGGCGACACGTGCAACGCGAAACCGGGCGGGCAATCGACTGGACACGCGTGCGTGTTACACCGTCTCCTTTCGTACAAGTCACATTCGAAGCACTGCGATATGCCGTCTTTTTTCTTGGTTTGTGTGCCGCCTCCGCACGTTTTGTCGCACATCGACCACCAATTCCAAGTGGTGGCGGTGCCGGTACCTGCCAAGCAGAGTAGGAGGCATATTCTCAGATATGTTCAGTGGGTGTCTGATTTCAAAGACTACTCCAAGTCGCTTTGGCACCTTCCTATCTTTTCATTGTATCACAATCTCGTGATGTTTTTGAAATGATGAAAATATCTTTATTTTCTCGGTTGATTCCAACCCACTGTTCTACCTGAGGAAGTTTTGGCCGCTCTTGGCTGTTCCTCTTCTGCTTTAGAAGAGTAAATTGTACATTTCTCCTGCTAGTGTAGTGTCATACGCTTTATTGCTCAACAATGTAAGCAATCAGAGGTAGTCAGTACCGAAGTACTTCTACTTAAGCAGCTATGTTTTTGGAGTGCGGTTCTTCAACGTCTACTAAAACAGTTTTATAGGGAAAACTACATACTGTTTACACTTTGGATTTTCCAAAGTCAACAGTAGTTTCTAGATAAGCTTGTATCACTTTTATATGTGAAATCGTCATTAAAACTGCTTGAAATAGCCATCACAAGAATTGCTGATTCTGTTTTCGAATATTGTATCGAATCACCGCCAAAAGTAAGCAGCGCCTCGACCAAATCTATTTTTCGAAGCTGCAAAACATGAGTACTTTTCAAATCTTTCATTTCAACTTCCCGTTGAAGCAGCTTGGACACGTCTTGCCAATCGCTACAATCGGTGCATTGAGTTGAAATTTACAACATAGCGTCTACTTCCACATGAGTATAAACGCTGACTACGTCTGTAAACTATGTTCTAAGCATTGTCGCTGTTGTCATGATTATTTCATCATTGTTGCAATTGTCTTAACCTCAGCAAGCGGAGGTACTAGTCAGACTGCAGTACACGCCAGGCTGTGAATTGGAAGAAAATCTCTGCAAAGCACAGAACAATGAAAATCATGGCTAACCGTAAATCCTTGCGCATATGTTAAGACGCTTGTTGGTGCCGTGCATATAAAAATAGGACTTCTCGTCGTTTCCGTCGGAAAAGACTAGATTCGCTTCTTCCGGCCCTGCCGAGTCATTGATTTTTACAAAAATATTTTTCACATCCCAACCAGGAACCGCGTAATACGGATTTGAAAGCTGGATCCGGAATCCGGAACCTGAAATAGTGAGGAGAGACAATGTTGAAGGACCAGAGTATCAGTCGCGGAATGGAAAATATGTCTATGATTCAATATCAAAACCAAATATGATCTGCAAAGGAGAGATATAGTTACGGAACTCAGTGGGAAAATGACAAACCAATATATAGCTTGTAGTTTGGAGACTAAAGTCGGATTGGAGTGGACCTGAGCACGAGCACCTGCAGGACCTGAAGCGTACTTACATCTCCATTGTTGCTGCCTGTCGTAACTATCACAGGGGGCTAACAGCAGTTTAATTTCAGGCTCATCGGTTCCGTTGAAGTAAGTGGCATTGGCCTTTAAACAAAGCCTAGAGCTGACATGCCTCAGGCTGGAGTAGGTGCGCCATTCCCACATAAACTCTGGCTTTTTGTCGTTGAGAGGCCCCGGGCAGCGCCGATGCATCCTGAAAGAGTGAAAGCTAGATGAATTGCATTCATTTTGCAAATCATACCATGAATTTGTTCTCCATTTGGGAACTCACATCCAAGGGATTATAGTTGGTATATAATTTGAATTTGATATGATTTTTGATTCTTTTGTACTCTTTGTCCCAGTCTGTCAAATAACAATTTATGACAAACCTACAGATCTATAGGAAAGATATGGATGACAGAATGAATCAAAATTCAAGCATTTTGCAAATTCAAGAAACATTCAGAAATTGCACATCCATCTCTGGTTTCTTTCGAACTAATACCTTCTCTAGGTAACAAAATCTGATGAAATGTTTGTTTGGCTTAATCTTTAACATTAACATTCTTTTTGGACTAGCATTTACCAGTGGGGTAGGGTTAGGGCTCAACTTCCCTGCATAGTCAACCACATTTAGTATTATGTCATCAAAAAAGAGCCAAACTAAAATATAATAGATCTGTTTTGACGGTATAACCTCAAGCGTCTGCGACGTTGGAGTCCTTGATATCAAAATTCGAGTAAACTATAGTTAGCGAAATTTGTGTATCAGCCTAATTGACGTGAAGATATAATCAAATTGCAGCATATTCCCTTGCAAGTGCAATACCTGCGTATATTTGTCATATAGATATCAATGGATCAGAGCACCTTTTTGACTCACCCCCTTATCGATCCCTTATCAAGCTCACAATATCTTTATCACCCACTCCTAAAGACCAGAGGCCATCATTAAGGTTATCCTTTTACTTTTCTGTAGTATTCAAGTAGGGTTATCCACTTGGAAAGGAAAGGACGTAGTTTATTTTTGTCCTTGATGTTTTTGCGACATATACACTGACTCATGATACACATACACACGATCTGCGGATATGCATACCATGAGTGCATGATGTGCATATGCCGCTGGACAAGGAAGTGCAGATATAGCCTTTACGGCTTTCTAAGTCATGCACCACCCCTCCATGCTATCCCAGTAATGCATGAGCGCCAAGCAGGGAAGCCATGGATACCAGTGTTACTAATCAGGTCTTTGGTCTGACCGGCCGGGGATCAAACCCACGACCTACCGGTGAAGAAGCCGGACGCTTAACCATTACGCTATCTTGTCGGATATTACTCAAGTAGTTTTGCTTGTATGCTACTTCTATTTCAACACTATATTCGCCCTCGTCTCTACAAATCAACCCCTAGGTGACAATATCACCCACTTAGGGATCTACTAGATAAGAGTGATTAGGAAGAGAAAATAATAATCAATTATTAGGATTTTTCAAGTTACCGCATCATTCAACAGAATTCTGGCACTTTCACTGAGACAAGCATTCTGGTATATCTTAACTAGTAACCAAATTGAAATCCATTTGGAATTGAAATAAAATCTCAAAGTACTCACACTGGCAGTGTGAGATCATCATAGACCTTTGCTTCGACACACATATGCTTCTCCCAGTTGATGATTCCAAATAATCCATCGTAGCGCAATCCCAGCCCACAATCAATCTCGTCTTTCCCAGAATTACAATCTCTTACCCCATCACATCTCTGCGAAATTGGGCCCTTTAAAGTGTTCTAGACTCCTATATTTCAATATTGGACTATATACCTGAGTAGATTCAATGCAGTCCTTAGAGTCGGGACACTGGTATTCTGTTGTGCCACACACTTCTTCTTCCGTCTCAAAGTCTGTCACGTCGTAAAGGCGTCTCTCCGTATATGTTTTACCAACGATATTCGAAACCGATGGCCTGCGCCGTAGAAATAGTGACCAGTTATGAATGAAGATCTCGTAGTGTGTTCGTTTGTCAACAACCTTTCTGATTCACATTTCACCTCACAGCCTTTGAGTTGTTCCTCGGTTGTTTTCGGACAGTTTCGACCAGTGCACAGCCGCATCCTGACATTGGTACCGGAACCGCAGGAAACACTGCATTTGCTCCACTCTTGCCAATCGGTCCATCTATGTAAATGATGGATTTGTTAGCAATATTGATATATCAGTATAGACCCTAGCAATTCAATTACGGTACTGGTGCCTATATTTCATGTTCGGCAGACACAAGACACTAATCTGGCAGTAAAGTGCATTGGTTCAATCGGGGTATTACGATAGCTGTCTGATTGAATACTTGAATACTCGATAATAAGCTTGAGAAGGCCTTGCTCCACCAAACACTAAGCAAATTGATCAGCTTTATAAATGTAAAAAAGTACCGGTATGACAGTCGATTATAGTAGTATTCTATCAAAAAGAGCTTTGGACATTTGCTCATCAAGACTTCAATTTTCATTTTTCACACACAACTCGAAATTCATTCATAGTGACATATGTATGAATTGAGAAGCTGAACCAGGAAAGGATTTTTCATTATTTCAGGTCATATCTTTATTGAACTATAATGCTGGATTCCGCGTCACATTACTATCCTGTTTGACTAAACGTTTTCAATCCAAGAATTTTGCGCCACATTTGAGAGGGTAGCAAATGTGATGACATTATTTGAGAAGATTTTGCTGCCTAGCAACCAATATTTCGAACATAGGCCATGAATTTTGCATCAAGATGATGATGACCTATTTGTGTCCAAATGTATAAAACAAGATATTCCCAGCAATCACTTGTGAACTGATCTGCCTCCGTTGGTCTTAAAGTTCCAATGCATTAGTGTGCAATGCTTTACTTAGCATCCTCACGAAATGTTTAAAAGAATGTCGATAGGGAACATAATATGGGTATAGACAGCGTCGCAAGAGTTTATAGTGTATAATATAGGGCTGAGTATTGAAAAAATATAACTCAATAAATCAATGGTTAGCTGCTTGAAAAGGATCATCAATAACGCTAGTAAGTGAAGAAGATGTTGAAGCAGGAACAAATTCCACATCGACTTGAAATATCCCAAGTGCATTCAGAGAAACACTGCTAGTGATATCAAAAATAACTTATACATAGATAGGATCACATAGCCTATAGGAACACAGTGAACACTGAACAGTGCAAACTTCATTGATTTGTAGTATAATGTTAGCGTGCAAGAGTCTCGGCTCAACTTAGTTAGGATTACCGTATTTCAGAATCGGGAAAGGAGAATACTTTTATCAAATCATAAAAGTTACTGTAGTTTACCGAAATCGAAAACATTGATTTTGTGATAGGCCTACTTACTAGAAATTTTGTTGTGGTCACACTAAAAAAAACACCCCCCAATTACTGATTTTGCACCAGTTATGGCTATTTTCAGTTGACCCTGTCTGTAAGCCAAGCTGTAAAGGAGGACAAATTTCCAAAACGGAGGACATTTAACCGTCCTCTAAAGACATTTTCGATTTCCTGAAAAGGGTGGACAAATCCTCCTAAAGACATACGGTAACCCTAGCTTAGTAGAAACGATATTCTCATAGCAAGCATGATTCTCAATGCAACAAGCGTGTGAAGTATTGTTATCCCGCATTGCTCATGGCATATTAACCAAGAGGGGTTGTGGAAAATTTTAGAAGAATTTCAGGGATCACATGAAAGTGTTATGGAAAGAGGGAGATATGATACTCTTTTTCGTCTGCACCATCGAAATGCTTTGATCAGGGAGATGTGATACGACCGTAAGGTCACCTAGTCTGCACCCCTTTCTTTTTCTCCTCCATGCTATCCGTTGATGTTGAGCACCTAGCACTCTAGCAGGATAGCTGCGGACACCAGTTTTCAAATCTCTGGTCTGAACCGGCTGGGGATCTAACCCACAACCTACCGATCACAATCAAGAAGCCAGATACATCACCATTACACTATCTCGCCTTGACCAAGAACTGAGACTCAAGGACAAATTTTATAGCAGAGCACAAACATAACACACACTCATATAGAATGTATATCGTATAATTGTATATTATGCTACAACAATATTGTAGGATTTGCTGAACAAGTGAACACTACTTACGTTGTATCCCCACACGTTCCACAGGTCAGTTTACATTTGTTGTATACAGATGGATTCCTACACATCCCAAGTGCCTGCTCCAATAAACACCTGTATGTACTTCCAAAGTCATCACGACACAATGTCGTTGAGATATGTCTTGCTCCAAAGTAATTTGTCAGCTCTTCTGCACTCCCACAAGTAGCTGTATACAACAGAGGTTGAGATGGCAATTGCGATAGACTATAGTAA
>ATSW01010840.1:0-16652 GCA_000444245.1 Botryllus schlosseri
CCCCCAGACCCCGCTTCGGCTATCCGCTATATGATGATACTGGTCATCTACATTGAGTGTCCATATACTGAGCCAGGTATCCTCGCCTATATGCGCTAAGCGCGAAAAATTTCGATAATTATTGATTGAATTGGTCAATATGATCGGGAATTGCATATATATTGATATTTATTTTTATCCTCTCTCTGCTCACGTAAACAGATTTACCGGTAGAGCTTAGTGATTTGTGCTTGAAAAGGAGGACCCCTCAATAATAATTATACATCTTCGGACGTATACCCGTTGGCATGAACAAAACGACACTTCGTCAGGCCCCCGAAAAAAACTTTGGTCTTGGGCTCCCATAGGGTGATAAAGCGACCCCCCCCCATCACGTTGGTCGCTTTTGCCACGAAATCAGCTGTAGGCCTAATGTTTAGCGAGCCAGTGCGAAGCGCGAAAATTTTCGATAATTCATGATAAAATCGGTCAATAAGATCGGGAATTGCATATATATTGCTATCAATTTCTTGTCCTCTCTGCTCACGTTACCAGATTTACCGGTAGAGCTGAGTGATGTTCCCTCTAAGCTGCGCAGTGCGTATGTGCGGAGTGCTGACACGGTCTCTGCGCACCTAAAATCTACGTTGCGCACAACAAATCCGAAGTTATGACCTTTTCTTAGTCGTTACGCACTGTTGTCCAAGGGTCTGCGCAGTGAGTTGGTGAGTGTGCGCAGACTCGTAAAAACGGAGTGGAAACATTGTGAGGTTTCTTGGAAACTGTAGGGCCCGTAACTAATAATTAAACATATTCGGGTGGGCGGACCCGTTGGTATGACTTCGTAGCATGATGTTATTTCGTGACCTCCTGCCTGCTATATCAAAAAATATAGAATCGCCCAACAGGGATATCTAGTTCTATATATCCCCGTCGCCTAGTCGTACTAAACTAAAAGACGCACATGATTTCCAATTGATATTTTTTTAATGGCATATATTTTTTTCCTGCCTGATGGAATTCGTCTTCTGAGGTTCAGATTGCCAAGACAGAAACATTCGGTGCCAGTCATTTAGGTGCCTATGGACAATTAAACCTACATGTATTTTGTAGACTATATATAACGAATTTTTCGGTGTTAATTCGCTCTGAATACTCATTAAGGATATGTCCTACTACCACATCATCTACTGCGAAGCCATATTTCTCCAGCGCCCCCCATATCGCCCCCCTGAGCCCAGCGCCCCCATATCGCCCCCTGGGCGTTTCCGCCCCCTTCAAAATTTCCAGCGCCCCTTGGGGGGCGCTCGAGGCAAGGTTAAGAACCACTGGTCTAGCGCATCGCGTACATATATTGACGAATGTGATTATTATTGCTTAGCCGACAATGCTAATGACCGGACCGTAAACAACAACATACGTTTCCCAGACATGCCATACGTGCTGATAATTAAATGTGTATGTATTGTACATATACATTGACGGCTAATGTGTATGCGTCATCGCTTGGTATATGAATCAGAAAGCCGTCGCAATATTAGAAAGAAATCGTCTGTTTTCACCGCTTACTCTGGTATACGGGTAGCATTTTAGACCACTTCGCTATATTTGTTGATGTATACTGGTAATTAACCCCTCACAGCGTTTAGCGCCCCAGATACACAGCTTCAAGAATCCGTGACTGTTGAGTAAGGATTATAATATGGCTCAAAATGTGAAATAAACCTGTGAATATGATATAATAAAAAGTTGAATTCAACAGCAATTGAATTCGCATATCACCTGGAATGTTGGGGGTAGGCTATATTACTTCAATGCAGTGGTTGTTGACCTTGGCTCCAGTGACCCACAGGGAGCAATTTGGATGTCGAGGGGTTAAAACCAGCCAAGTGGTGATATGGGGGCGCTGAATAAAAATGGTGTACACACGAACATATCATCATAGACTATATAGTAGA
Organism: Botryllus schlosseri; assembly: GCA_000444245.1. Lineage (NCBI taxonomy): Eukaryota > Metazoa > Chordata > Ascidiacea > Stolidobranchia > Styelidae > Botryllus > Botryllus schlosseri. The sequence goes on from ATSW01010840.1 coordinate 1,938, forward strand.
AAATTAGTTCTAGATATCCATGAGTTCTTATTGCAAATCACCAGCCGACAAAATCAGTAAAGTCTCGAATTTTTTGCGCGAATATCTGCCGGCAATGTTTGCAACTTGTTTCCGCGAATACAGTGGTTTATTATAATTCATGTAAAATTAATTGCGCGTACTTTTAGATCACCGATTCACCGTCAAAACACTCCCGTCACGCTAGCTCGGGTTATTTTCCAAAACACATTTAGAACTTGGTATTCTATGCAGCAGCGGACATCGCGTCGAGACACTTAACCACTTTTAAGATTGAGAGCCCGTCGTAAAAATGAACGCCAACAGGATAAACTAAATATCTTTATATTTGAAAACTACAAAATTAGGTTGTCAGAATATTTCTTCATCGTAACATAAAGGATGATACTGTTCAGTGTTGTGATCCGCAACCTCACATAATCGTTATAATATGAGTTATTTGTTTGGAACACATTCATGTTAAAGTTGACAACTGGATGCAGTACTAAATTCAATGTGAACGAGCAAATATTTCTACCACATTCTATGTTGCTTTACTACTCGCACACAGCATTAAAATAGAACTCAATACAATTAGCTTCCCGTTATTACCAATCGCATATGTGCATTCGTGATGTATTCATCATGATCGAACCAGATGGCATACATCAACCCGTACGCGATGGTTGTTGTAAGACACCCGAAAATAGCACATACCATTATTTATCAATAATTAGTCGAGTAATACACGCGCGGTCGCGCGCGGCTGAAGTGCGAAATATTTCTTCCAATACTAAAGTCCGAACTCGACAAGATCTCTTAACCACTGTTTAGACTACAGTCCTTAAATATATATGTGTGAGTTTTGGGAAGGGGGCAATGGCTGCAAAGGAGCGTTGGGGGGAACGGGTCAGGAACTACTGCTCTAATTCATTTCGTAGTACTGTTGTCTAATCTATGATATATATCAATAATATGAACACATTTTTCATTTCATTTAAAATTGGTATTTTGAATACCATATGGAACATCTAATGTTGACATTACAACTATAGGTAGATAGATAGGTAAATTCATTCATTTGTCACGCCAGTACAACTGTGGCATACTGATCAAGGTGACGCCGAGGAGCCAGGATTTCTTTGTACACAGTCGTCACCTGTAAATAAACGCACAAGCGATACCATTGGCACGTTTCAGCCAAACCAAATGAATCGGACGGCTTGAATGCAAATTATATGCAAGAAATTTCTCTAAATTTGGATACAACATAAGATGCATGCATAGCCGCTACTATATTTGCAAAATGAAAAGAACATGTGGAAACGGCTTTGACATCGTCATTGCAATAATCGATCAACTCAACTCAATTTCTGCTATTTGAGAAATAACTCAGCAGTCAAACTAAATAAGACCATCAACATCATCCATCCAAATTAGGGCTTTTTTATCAGCATTTCGTGAACAATTACCATTGATAACTTTTTTTTTCCATTGCGATCAATGAACTAATTTAGCAATTAGTAATTCACACAGATATCGCTATTTTCCCTCACTGTTAGCATAGCGAATGTCAAAATACCCAGTGTCATAAGTAAGCTTTTAACGTAACATGTAATTCATAGTTGCCAGTTGCCAGTGTAAAAATAGAGAATGTTCTTCTGCGAGTCGCATGCAATGACCAACGTTATCATTACCACACGTTTAATCCTAATGTAGGCTCCATGGACCTTGATCTCAACTCAAACCGAACCCCATATATTCCAGCCCAAGATAACCCGTCAATTTGAGTATATTCATATTTTTAATTCCACAATATTATGACACTAGATGTTTTATGACACTCGCGATACATCCTACCGCGTTCGGCCACCATTCGTGATGGCAAATCCTATACTGGATAACATCAATCTACAAAAATTATTGGTAGGCCTTCATGGCTTGCAATGAACAGCAAATGGGATGAAAGAGCTTTGCAAAATTGACATGAAACACACGTCACTGAAAAGCCCATGGCCATGTATTTTAAAGAGTAGTTCTCAACCAGTGTTCCCTGTAGATTAGGGAACACACTCAACTCATTAATATGATATGAAATATGGCGCCCGTCTTTACCATCATTAGTTGCTAGTAGGGCTGGGCACAATGATTCGAGTACTCGAATCTGAATCGAGTAATAATTTTAAGGATTCGAGTCGAGTAGTAAAAGACGCTTTTTTCGAGTACTGAAATTATACGCTCCTCACCACTGAAAGTTGATTTATCATCGAGGAGGTTATCAACGATCAACGAGTTTATGCTAAGTTCACTGATGAAACCTTGAAACCTTGATTGGCCTTATCGTAGCATACGAAACATGAAGTGCAAAGCTACGAACGTTACTGGAAATAGCACATTTCCGAAGTCATCAGCATCCCTCAATATTGTCACCAAATGCAATGAAATCGGTATGGTCGAAAAAAAATAACAAAGTATCCTTAATATGATGGGTAACAGGAATTATATTCTCTGTGGTCGCTTGAAAGGTACATATTTGAACTTTGACAAATAATATTCTGCTATGGCGCCATAATAAGTGATACTCGATTACTCGACTCGAAGCATTTTACGTGATTCAGAATCGAATCACTCATGTAGGCCTACTCGATTTTGCTCAGCCCTCTTGCTAGTATTCAGGCCCGATCACTAGTCGAATTATAACTGCTGAGGTTGTATATGGTGTGCGGGGAAGGTTGATCACGAAATCGAAACCACGTCCATCTGTAATGGTAATACAATCTCCAAATTTTATAAGGTCATTTGCAATTAACCAATCGGTATCATACTGTAATATTTCGACCGAATAATACGATGACTTGAAGCCTCGCATCTTTGAACTGGTATCGGAAGTTACCGAGGAAGTGACATTGATTTGCAATAAATATTTATTGCAATGTTTTCATTTTAAGTGAAAATCATGTTTTATTGGTTTTGTTGTGTTATTACAATGCTGCTTTTGCCTACTTTGGGAACCACTGGAATGAATCATTACTTACCGGCTTTGTACCAATATTTTGAACTTTGGATTGCCTATACTTTACGGCTTTGTGTATAATATATCCTATTCGCAGGTTCCACCACAGCCGGTGAGTATTTCTCCGAATATCATCTGCTGTTTAGCTGCATTTATACGCACAACATACTCCGAATTTTCCGTTGTAACAGCGCCTACTTGTGAAGACACATGTATTAATGTAACCTGCGGTGAAAATCACACATGCAAATGCATAGATGGTATTTGCACCGAAAGTAAGTCTAGTCGAATTTGGTCGCTAAGTGTAAGCATATATGATTCTGTCGATGTTTACAGTTTGTCCGCAGTGTGGAGATAATTCGGTCTGCGAGGAGTTCCAATGCAGATGCAAATATGGATTCAAACCAGTAGAGAATCAGACAGATTGCGTTGGTAAAAATATTAATTAAGATCAAAGAGGCCTTCTATACCAGTAGTTTCCAACCTTTTTCGACTAATCGCCTCCTTATCAAATCAAAATTTTCACCCCCTCCCCCATATTCACGGATCCAATAGAGAGGACAGATAATCTGAACATTTATTTGACTAAGTCTGATCACTAGGGCAATTTTTTGCAGCTTTTGCAACTTTTTTTTTACTGCTTCCGGCAGCTTCTTAAATACTCAGAAGTTATGTGGTATGGTGTTTGAAGGATTCTTAAGCTGCAACTTATTTCCATTTTTTCATGCAACTATTTGTATATTTTTCGATGTTTCATGAAACGTTTTGCAATTTCCTTTCGATTTTTCATGCAACCAACTTTTCACCGGAAATGTTTGGCACTGTATGTTGTTGTTGTTGATTATTATTTGATTGGCGATTATAACGCAAGTGGTTTTGTTCGCCATATCCAAAAAGTCATTTATCATCTAGGGGTGGGTATTGCATTGCAAAATATAAACTCAAATATATGGCTCCACAACGTATGGAAAAATATGCGTGTCAGTCAAAAAGTTTGTTACGGTGGGAGCGATATTCTTCCTCCGACACGTGTCCTCGAGAACTCTCTTCTCTGGTGTCTATAATTTCGACACGTCAATAAATAATGGGCGACACTCTCTTCTTGGCGGCACGTTGAGCAATTGGCTGAATCTGCTATTCCTAATTTGAATAGATGTGCTTTTAGTCCACAATGTCCGGTTTGTAGTCGGAACATAATCGCTTGATACCTTTTCGGTAGGCCATTCACGTCTGCTCTGTGGTATACGGTTGGAAAACATTCCTTATATTGTTGTGACTTATCCGATTGTAAATAGCGGTTATTCCATAGCTCGATGCACGCCGTCCGACGCGAAGCAGCGATGTCTCGTACGGAAGGTTTGAATTCAGTCGTTTGCACACTGGCTTGACTCGCTCGTCTGGCCAATTCATCTGCCCTTTCATTCCCGGGAATTCGATAATGACCAGGTATCCAAACAATAGCGATCTCGTATCCTGCCTCCGATATCCGATGGATCGTCTGTAATATTGGTGCGACGATGTGATGGGATCGCCCATACACATTGTCAATCGCTTGAATTGCGCTCAAGCAGTCCACGAGTATCAGTATATTCGTATTGCTGTTTTCCACAGCCCATTGTAGAGCTAAGCTTATTCCCACCAATTCTGCAGTGAAGGAACTCGATTCCTTTATGATAGTGGTTGCACCGTGGATAGGCACTGTATGTAAATAGGTCGCTTGATTATATCACTGACGTTTAAATTTGGGTCATTTCTGATTAGACGTACGTTCAGGTAGACCTCCGAAATTTATATTTTCGATTCGAAAATCATATACCCTAATAATTTCAAGGAACTTGTCCATAAATGAAACTTTTTATTCAACTTTTGTAAAAAATAAATGCAACTTTCCACGGATTTTGAGCGGCCTGCAAAGAGTTTCTACCCATGACGTGAAATTCAAATCTGAAAGTATTGGCGAATTTTACGCTTCATATTCCAAGTTTGCCAACCGGAAAGAGATGGCCATGAAACTACTTGCTCCTTTCGGGTCTACATGCATTTGCGAGCAAATATTTTCGACCAACACAAGGCCTCATTCCAATATAACTGATGTCCACGTACAGTCAGAGTTCAAAGAACTTGTTGACTATTTTGATCGATCACAAATGTCTGATCGACTTCAACAGCTATTGTTTATTAAATCACCGAGCACTGTTTTTAGTCTTTATGCTTTACACTTAAACTATAAATAAAATACGGTTCATTTCTTGTGTATGTGGATAAAGACGCGATTAATGTATCAATTCTGTAATCTGGCCCGCCGACCGGAGAGGTTGCCCGCCCCTGTCTTAGAAGGATATTTCCGTCCATTGATTTCTACGCATTCGACCCGTTAGTCTGTGTTCTAGTGGTCTGACACTATTCCCACGATATGGCCGGTAACGCTTCAGCTGATCTGATACATTCGTTACTGATTTCGGATTCCGCAAGGTCGTATTAGCATTTTGTAAAACGAATTAAAATATCCAGAAATAATGCGATTACATCCCGTTAAGTGGCATCCTCGTAACAGTCATTGGCATTTTTTTTTCTATTCACACAACCTTGGCGCTGATCGCCTGTGAAGTCCTTTGCACCCAGTACAGTAATTTCAGTGTTGTCATATGATTTTAAGGTTTTTCGTCTTATTATGGACCACTTCCATGCGCGCACTCTTCCACCACCAGTCTATATCTCGCTTTACATGCGCTAGTAACTTGGTCTGTAAGGTCGACTTTTGCGGCTCGGCTCGCCATCGCTCTGGGCTTTTCGAAACACAGCTAGGGCAGTGAGATTAGCGATCGGGAGCCCAGATAAATCTATCAGAGTCGAGACAAGAACCAACAACCATTTGTGTCGTGACGGTGTAGCTTAGCACACTGCGGCACTCGCTTCCCAGTTGTTGGTATGTCATTTTCGTCTCTGCGACCCCAAGAGATTATGGGGGTTGCGACAGTTACGGTGGGGACGCCTGCTTTATAGGCACACATGACGTTTTTTGTTCTCAGATGAAGATGAATGCGATGAGTCATCAGATAAATGCAAAGAAGAGGGACAAGACTGCATCAATTACCCTGGCACGTACGAATGCTCATGCAACTCTAGTTTCCTACTGTCCAAACCCGGAACCTGTAAACGTAAACATGATGTTTTATTCCAGCGGATGATACGATCTATTTATTTATGTCACTTTAATTAGGCGACAAATGCGAGTCGAAATGTGGTAACAACTCTGGGTGTTTTCGTGATTCCTCGACATGTGAATGCGTCTGGGGATACCGGAAGAATGAAACGGGATGTGTGGGTAGGACAAAGTACTTTAATTCATGAACGATGGGTTGATGTGATTTTACAATAATGAAACCAGCCATAATTTGCATATAGCATAAAAAGATAAATCTCAGGATTGAAAACAATTCCCAAGACCCCTTTCACCTGAATCAGTCCATGGTCTAACGCCTGGCTACATTTTCAGAATTTGATGTGGGTATCATTCGTGTGCATGTAGACGTAATTTGGCAAAATTCAGAATTTTGCTTTTCATTCTGCAACATATCGCAGCATATCATTTCTAGCCAGCAAACAGAGCATGGTATGGTATGGTATAGAATGGGAAATTTACATACTCCATACCCGCCTCATTCATTCCGCAATACCTAGACAATGTTCCATACCATAGCAACATTCCTCCATACCATACTTGATACTTTCTCCGTACTTTGGCAATTGCCCAACCTCTAAAATAATACTATATTTTTTTTAAATAGAGATTATCCGGCGCTTATATCCTAATTATTTTGGATGAAATTGAAATAAATTAAACAGCCCTGATACATCAATGATATCCCAAATATGTTTGCCTCATATGTTGTCAGCGATGTTGGTGGCCTAACCATGGATGACGAAACGCAAAATATATATACACACGGGATTATTCCGGAATCACAATAGAAGCTCATGACATGTCAGCTCAATCTAGTGTGGTAATGCACTGTTGGCAGAAACGGAATCTGAAGAATGTCATAAAACAAAGGTTTTATCCCATTCGAATCTATCTTAGAATATAACCTAACATCGCTAGAATCATTAGAGATTCTGCGACAGAGGATCAAATATTCAATTCCTGCGCCATTTTGTGGGTCATGCTATTCATTAGCTTCATTGGCGTACGCCCTACATCATGGACTCTATTCTTTTATCACAGATAACCAAATTTCATGAAGTTACAATACGTGTTGGAGGCCGGCGTGGCGCAACGTCATTCCGAGATAAGCTACATATATTGTTAAATAATAATATGATGCTTATGTCAAATGGATATTGCGTGATGATCATCCGACCGGCGCTTACGAAATTATCTTCAAGGCCAGCAATTTGATATAAATACTAAATGTAACTACTGCATTTGCAGAGTCTACGATTTTAAATCTCCTACTGGTAGTTAACCGAGTGGAGATTACGATAACTAAATGTACAGCTTTGTTGGTTTCAAATATATGTCGACCAGAGTGGTTGAGTCATAAATTGCAATTTGAGACGTGACCATTAGGGCTCTTCAAAAATGACTTTTTTCTCAAATCGTACTGGCTATTTGAAAAAATTGTTTGGTTACCTAATTTAAGCCTACACACAAAATTTGGTTCAATTCCAGCCAGTAACCGCTTTGCTACAGGGGAAGAAATTTTCTATTTATTATATAAAAATAAATAATAAAAAATTTGAAAATTTTCTGTTCACCCAATGACAGTGGAAGCGGAGTTATTGCCGTCGAAAAATTTGGATTTGAATATAATAGTATTTATGCTGACCGATTCTTTGTTTATTTATTGTAGTTGCGCTCACCGTAAATACTATTTTATTCAAATCAAAATTTTCGACGGCAATAACTCCGCTTCCACTCGTTAGAATTGAACCAAATTTGGCGAGGATCGTTTCTATAGACAGCCTAACGCTTTCATGGGGTGAACAGAAAATTTTCAAATTTTTCATTATTTATTTTCATATATTAAATGGAAACTTTCTTCTCCTGTAGCAAAGCGGTTACTGGCTGGAATTGAACCAAATTTTGTGTGTAGGCTCAAATTAGGTAATCTAACAATTTTATCAAGTAGCCAGTACGATTTGAGAAAAAAAAGTCATTTTTGAAGAGCCCTTGTGACCATAGACAGAGATCGATTTTCTGAGGTATGCAAACAATTTGACAAATCGAAAGTATGATCATTGACATGATTATAGTAAAACTGCCAAAGTATGGTAGAGTAGGTTATGGAACAACAATTCCAAACCATACATGAAAATTATCATACCATACTTCAATGCCTTACCATACCATTCCTTGCCAGCAAGTAGAGTGCTCCTAAACTGAACAAGCGCCGGAATCCCAAACAATTAGATAACAATCGTAAACCATAGTCATAAGTATAAAATCACAAAGATATCGAAACACCACGATGTCCATGAATATGAGGCAACAATAACTACTCATTCCGTCGTATTTAAAGCATAATAAAAACAGCATATGGGAAGTACGGGATTGTGATTTGTTTGAATTTAGAATAAAAAACAGCCTAGTGCTAGTCGCCGACATTGCTTAGAAATATTTCACAGCAGGTGGTACTCTTTATTCTTCCAGATATAGATGAATGTGAACTAGAAGAACCAGACCAAACACCGGTTTGCAACGATACAGATATTTGTGTGAACACGCAGGGATTCTTTTACTGCGATTGTATCGCAGGTTACGCGAGACCACCTGATGGTGGCGATTGCAAGCCAAGTAAGTATAGACACATGTATTATACATATTTTAGTTGGACCTATGCTTATTTGAACTAATACAACTACAACTACAACTAATACAGCCTACGTCATTGTGGATATTTGCACCGGTCCTATAATTTACATAATATACAATATAGGATGCATAACATGGATTATGTATATCGATATGTATTGTCTAATCTAGTGGCTCTACAGCACTAATATTTTTCATGCACCCTTGACATCGGTTGAGATATGTCCCATCACTTCGAAATAGCAGAATATTCACTCGTGTTTCCAATAGCCACTGCAAAACGTGTGTCATATACTAGCATATTACTAGCATATTAGAATAGTGAGTTACTATTATTGCACGCCAATCTATAAGTCATATTGTCACTATTTATCCTTCTTCTTTCGTCACGCTAACCAATTATATATCTCATGCGGAATTAGTAAACATAGTGAGTGTTGTGAACCAGACCAATGAACTTATATAGGCTTCTATTAACAATATCTCGACTAGCGCCGACACCATAATACGAACGATCCTTGCTAGGTAAGATCAAATACAGAAATACAAGATTACTGCGCCGTCAGTACCATGATCGCTCATGGGGCGTGGAAGGGCGAACATAATACGCTATACATAGTGAATGAGAAAAAACACGTCAATCTTTCATATGAACAATTTGAGTGGCATATCACGATGAAATGCGACACGAAGCACTCAAAGCACTACTAAATTGTTCAACTTACTGATGAAATCTGTTCGGCGGCTTTCTGGTACGAGTTGAGCGTGTCAAATCGAGACTCCCAATGACACTTCAGTGGGTTCAGATTAATCAGACGAACGAACTGATGGCAGGATTATTAATAATTAATAATATCCCGGCTAGCGCTTTGCGCCAATGAGGCAAAGCACCTAAGTGAGTAATTTAGTGAATATTTAGGTGTGCGAAGAGAAACTAAAATTCAAATTTCATTCGGACATTACAAAACTCAGGCACGCCATAACCACATAAAAAGAATACCTAATTTACATTGCTATGGAAACATTGGTTGATGCAGCGGTTTTGAACTGGGGTCAATGGGGTTCACTATTATTAGAATGGGATAGGTAAAATTCGAGTAGGTTAATGATGGATTCACGGCAAATCCGTTGATTACCCAATCAGAAAATTGAATCTTTGTAAGCAATCAGCAGATGTTGGAATCCCAAAATATGAACCCGAATCTTTGAATTCAACATAATGATCAACCAGTTATATTTAGTCGGCGACGTGAATCTGACAGATTCTGACTCTTTCCTGAACGTATTTTATCGGGTGTTTAGTTCTTCGTGTTCGATTGAAAATTCAAGCCCTCATGATATGTATTGAAGGCTACGAATTGAAGGTGTTCAACACTATTTGGAATTGTTGTAGTATAGAGAAGCGTATATAGAAATTAAAGTATAGTAAAGTATAGTATAGAGCAGAGGCGGGCAACTTCTCTAGTTGGTGGGTCGGATATAGGAAAATTAAGTGCTTGGCGGGCCGGATTGCTGAATCGATACAATATTCGCCCGTTTATCCGCACATAAACGGAAAAAATTGTATTTATTGAAGGTATTTCCACGACCGCAATGTCACTTCAAATCCATTTCTCGCCGGTAATGACGAAGACAATGTAGATTTGAGAACAGCATTGTCATACAGGCGCCGCCATGTCTGCTTCTCTCTGATCAATCAACACACGGTGCAATCATAGTTTCGTACAATGACCGGCTTGCCGAGCGTGATATTTGATAAAACGGGCATCAATCGAAAGCTAACGCAGTGCTGATTGCGAAATTATAAATCAGCCTCGAATGTTGCATTGCAACAAAGTTTGGTATAGTGACGCCGGCATGCCGTCTGGGAGCAAGTGAGAGCAGGGCAAACCGCAAGCGTATTGGCCATTGTTGCACAACCGATTGATCAGTCACACTCTCACCCTCGTGCGCACTTGCTCCTGAGCTGCTCGGGCGGTATGGTTGCTTCTCAATACCAAAATCAGTCACATTGCAACATTCGCGGCTGATTTTTGGGATCCCAGGGCCACGAGCAGAATCAATTTTATATTTTCGCAATCAGTACCGCATTAGCTTCCGACTGATACCAGTTTGATCAAATTTAATGCTCGACAAGCCGGTGAAAAATTACCGTCAAATTGAGTTTAGCCAAATGGAAAGTGTGACGCAGACCTATTTCACGGAGCCGTGAGATTTGCTAGTGTCCACACCATATAGGACGCTATGGTGCAATCCTTAATTAAGATTTCAAGGCGTACGATGGTTGCCGGTGAACCCAGTCCTCGGTGAACCCAGCCCTCGGTGAACCCAGCATTACAAACTCGGCCCTCGGGAAATTTTGTATTCACGGATTGAGTAAGCGAGGGAGATAACGCGACGCTCACATACTCTACTTGTTTGTGTTGTGGTATTCATGGTGCTTCTCGAATACTATGGACCTCGGTGAATTCCGCCCCCGAACAATTTTGAACTAAAGCTGGGAAGTGGGATATTAGGGTTGGTGGAGGTGGGATATTAGGGTTGGTGGAGGTGAGATATTAGGGTTGCCGGAGGTGGGATATTAGGGTTGCCGGAGGTGGGATATTAGGGTTGCCGGAGGGGGGATATTAGGGTTGCCGGGGGTAGGATATTAAGGTTGGGGAAGGGGGGATATTAGGGTTGCCGAAGGTGGGATATTAGATCTGCCGGGGGTGGGATATTAGGGTTGGGGAAGTGGGGATATTAGGGTTGCTGATGAATACAAAATTTCCCGAGCGCGGAATTCACGCAGGGCCGGGTTCACCGAGGTCCGAGTTCACTGAGGGCCGAGTTTGTAAGGCTGAGTTCACCGAGGTCTGATCGATATGTGAACGTCGCGTTCTTTCCCGCGCTTGGCGCTTGCGCAATCCGTGATCACGTGATCTGATCACGCCGTGACTGCGTGATCTACGCATGCCTTGACCTCCTTACAAGATCGACAAATCAGTTGATAATAACATTATTAGTTTATTAATTCATAATAATACTTGTTAATACACTTAAATACAAAAGTTCCCGAGGGCCGAGTTCACCGAGGTCCGAATACATCGAGGGCCGAGTTTGTAAGGCTGGGTTCACCGAGGGCTGGGTTCACTGGTAATCCGTACGATAAGCATGGTCCCCCAAATTTATCAAGATATCAATTCATTAGGGTTGAGTACATGGTTAATGCCTGCAAATCTTCTCGCTTCGACGAACTTACGCATAAGCTCTACCCTCGCACGCTGCACACACACGTATATAATAACATATAGTAATAGGGTTACCATATTTTGTAAATGTGAAATAAGGACACTTTTTCAAAATTTTCAGACTTTCAATTCTGGAGTGAAATCCGGAAAAAGTAGTACATTATATCCGACTTCGTGGTTGTTTTGTTTCCGGCTCGGCTCTCGAAAGATCCGCCGGAGCGTTACTTCAATGCTGATTTAATGTATCTCACACTCGAATTGTAACCAAAATTCTCAAAAAGAGGAAAAAATCTAAAAAAAGACATTTAAGCGTCTTTCAAGGACACTTTCAAAAAATTCAAAAAAGGGGAGTAATCCTCTTAAAAGAGGACGTATGGTAATCCCAATATACACTCACTAAAATTTGACGTTTTAGAAAGTAATAGTGGGGAAACTCGGCAGACTGGAGCCGCGGGCTGCATTATCATGTGGAACCGCAAACTTTCCGCGGGCCGGACAGCAGACTGTTCCCAGCCCGGGCTAAATCACGTCGCGAGCCGGATCCGGCCCGACGGCCGTATGTTGCCCGCCCCTACAGTATAGAGCAGTGGTTCTCAACCTTTTTCACCTCGCAGACCGGTAAACCTCAAAAATATTTAGTGGACCGGTGGACTTTCGAAAATTGAAAAGAACCCAAAATGTAACGTATGCAACCGTTTTTGCAGCTATATGGTGCTGGAGAGTGATATTGTGAAAGTTTTGATCGTACTTAATTATGTTCATGATGGTATCCACTATCCATATAATTTTAAGGTAGTGATTCCGATGAGTAGAAGTAAAATTACCTTGCCCAGTTAATGTGCTACCGCCAAGATTCGTTTACAGTCTTTCGCGCCAATGGCCGCTTATTTAACCGATCACACTAACTCGAATAATATTCTTCTCTTCGGCAATAGCGAGACAAGTATTGCGGTGTAGAACCAAGCACCTTGTCGTGCTACCTTACTCATTGTCCACTACCTCCCGACGTATAGCCTACCCTGCCCACTACGAATACAATATGCACTGCACGAAAACACCTGACAACAGAGAAAGGAGAGAAAGAAACGTTGGTCTTGGTCCACCCATAGGGTGATAAACGAAATTTCTTGGGCTTCTGCCCCCCCCCCCAAGACTCCACAGTAGGATGGATGTTTTCACCAGTAGTTGTGAGCATATTCATTCTATGCACTGTAGGCAGAGAGTTTATGTCACCTAATCGCACCGAGCGTGAGAATTGTGTATCATTCGTTACTGAATCAGTCAATAATTTTGGTAATTTGGCATATAATAATGTTGCTGTAATTTAAATTATTTACTCGGAATTATCCGATTTTCCTGTAAACAATGGGCTGTCGTTTTCGGCCCGGGTTTCGTCGCTGCTGAAGTTTTGGCACGCGTTTCGGAGGCTCATGTTAGCCTAAACTTCATTACGTGTTGGTGCGTCGTGGGGCTGACGCCGAAATGCCTATTTCTATAAATCACATGTATTTGTCGGGTCAAAGGCACTCAATAATGCAAACATTTTGTGATACTAAATTTTGCAAAGCGCGGTATAATTTTTTAAAAAGATGGATGAAGTTTCGCAAATAACTCTATAAATAATGTTGGATCCCATCGAGATCGGTTTCGCTACAATTAGGGGGTTTGGGGTGCGGCAGTTACGTACAGTCCCGCACAAAATTGATTATTCGAAAACGAATGATAGCGCAAACTGGTTTAGTGAATCAGCTTAAACTGATCGCTCGCATGTAGTCAAAGGACACGGCTTGAACTCCAAGTCAAATTGAACAGGTTTCCAGACCTATAGTGTTACCTCACTAAGTTATGAATCAGTTTAACAAGTGATGTTTTATTTATTTTTTCAATGAACAATCTTCAACATATTGCATCTTGAAATTAAGGTATAAAATCTTAATATAGCCTACCTGGCGGAACGGCGGTTGAGAACCACTGGTATAAAGTGTAGAGAAAGCGCTATGGATCCACCAAAGTTCTTGTTGGAGTTTTAAGTGTAGATACGTCGGTAAAAATATAGTGAAAACAAGACTTTTGGTGCTTTATGTAAAGGATCCTCCTCCATAAACTGTCATAGGCGGGCTTAACCCAACAAGTTTTTATTATTCCTACCATAATGCGTGATGTAACTACTGGATTCTATATAGTTTCAGTAGTACAATTCTAATTCTTCCTTCCCTCTGTTAAAAAAATCTCTCTTATCATAACCTATTCTATAGGGTGTTTTGACATGTGATCACTACGGCGATATATTTTTACCAGGAAATTGGATGATTTTGACCTTAAAAAACTTAATTTCGACAAAGTTTTGCTATCAGGTATCTAAGGTGGGTGTTTTCGCACATAATTTTAGAATTGCACTACTTATCTTCATTTCTCGTTGGAACTGTCTGTCACTACGAAGTAGTTTCGCATGGAAAATATTTTGACTTGAACACACTGACAATCTTTTACATAAAAAAACTTCATTCCAACGATATCTGGACCGATTTACAATTCCAGTTACATCACACATTATGGTACAATAATATGAATTTGCAGTAGTACAACGAAAAATACTTTGCTACATTATCGGGTAGAAAGAGTCTGTACTTACGAAGCAGCTTTCAAGGAATGGACTGAGA
>ATSW01010841.1:0-18740 GCA_000444245.1 Botryllus schlosseri
ACTCAGCGCAATGAGGTGTAGGCTACTTTTTTACAGGAACACTTGTGCCATTGTGACCGGGTGACTCATTTCTCTAATCAATGAACATGGACAATTGGACAAGCACCCATGGCGCGTCTCTGGACACAGCTGTCTAAGTCAAAGACTACGTCGCGTTCCCTCTGCGGTCCGCAACAGAGAGTCGGCGAATACGTTGGCCGGCTTGCACTTTAATTGAGCAACAGTAAACATCAGCAGCATTTGACGTGAGCAGCGGATAAGAACGGCATCGCTAAATCGTCAGATAAAAGAATGCGGGTAGGTTGATCGGCATATAAAAAGGCACGTTGGTCGCTCGGCGCAGGGCGCAGCACTCGTCGAACGACGGACTTTAATGCGGACAGAGCTCCGAACAATCGGCGCCAATGATTATTATGGTGATTGGCGCACTGATCTGCCATATACCCAATTTCTTGCATTTTCGAAATGAGATATAAAGAGCTAATATGTGTGACGGACGGGCAGAAAACTTGTCAAGGAACGGCACCGGTCCGTGGTGGTTGGGAACCACTGCATTAGGCAACGTAAATAGCAGAGCATGAACATGACCAATGTCACTGTTATATATGGAGTGAATACCATAGTGTGACGCTATTTTAATACTAATAATATTTGTACGCCTAGCTAGGTATTTGCTTGCGATTGGTTGACAGGGAATGTCATTTTAACCCCATTTAATACCGACTTAGCTGTGTCAATGATATATATACATATCATTGGTTGTGTGTACTGCAATGTGGATTGTCTATTTCGAAAAGAGAAAAGTACTACTACAACAACCGGTTTGTAGTTCATTTTTCGGGATGTTACAATCTTGGGATATTGATATTGGGAATATCCGGACGAATATTATTTTATGGAATATTATTTATAGGTCAGTGAGTTACGTTCGCTGATTGAACTTTGAACTGCATGCTCGACTGCATATTTGGAAGCCGAATCCAAGGCAACAGGTATACTGCGAAGCCAGAAACACAAGGCTTTCTGAATCGTGTATCAGTTTCCCGATCCATTTCAAACACACGATATCATGCGTTCTGTCACTGTCACTGCCGCTCTTATGCAAATAAATAAAATTTAAAATAATACGTATTCACGCACCGGGAAGTTTTGTTGATCATTTCCTTTGTGGCCGACGGTGCCACTGGTAGAAAGGTATAGAACCAAAAGATGACGATGGAGATTATAGAAGTCAACATACCTGTTGGGATTTCTGCTGATGTTGATGTGTTCGAGAATCTTAAAAGGAGTAAACTGGCGCGGGCTCAGGAGCAAACGAGAGAGGAGCTATCCCTCATAAAAGAAAGACTACAGCGGGTAAGATCAAATTTCACTTGCGGATCAAATTCCCATACACTATGAAGGTAGATTACATTACTGCATGGATTCCAGTGGCCTTTAAATCATTAGCCTACTTCTACCCGAACAGTATCATTCAACGAAGTACAACACACTGTATAAGGTTTATATATGTCAACTTATTCAACTCGAATATACATCTATGCCCTGATTATTATCATTATCAGTCATAAACCAGCAGATACTTTGTACAGTTGCATCATAAAAAGTTATATTGGGTTTGTTGGGATTCTACCAAGACATTTATTTATACGCCTGTCCATATTTTGATGTTGTTTTTCTTCCAGGCATTTGACGATTATGAACTTGGAGAAAAGATGTTTTCCCAGCCTCCTGCTGGATCCAATATAGAATTCTTGGCAGACATGGTGAGACCACTATTCAATTTTAGTACTATTCCAAAAGAACTGTTGCATGAAAACACGGTTAAGATAAATCAACTATGGAAAATCATATATTCTTTATGTATGGTACATCGTATGGATTGCATTACTTAAAATTACGGGACGACCCTGATTTCCACACTTTGTTCAATATCTCTTTCAATGTTAACAGGCTGAGCTGCAATCTATTGTTAACGATACGATTAAAAAGAACAAATATCAGCAGAAGTTGACAATTTTTATTGTCGGTTTTCAACAAACCTGTTCTCAACGGCTGCAATTGCTGAATCAAATTTCAGAGGTATGGAAATTCAATTTAATGCGCTTGTTTACACTTTCAATACTTGGTTCCGATATATGAAGCCCCAAAAAACACTAAACTGGCCTACAAGAAGACTTATAATGCTTTGAAGTGGCACCATAGGAATACGGTTGATTTTTACTTTACGCAATATAATAAGAAATATTGGAGTATATATTAGCATTGTCATATATATTTTGGTGCCATTCTTAAGATCACTCGACTCATAGTTCAAATTAGTTATAAACCGGTATTTAAATTCCGTTAGCCACTGTTTTTTGTACTCAATGAGTAAAAACTGAAAATAAAAACCAACATATAATTGTTATCCATCTCACAAAGTAATTGCTGAATGAATGTAATTATTTTATATCATCAGCTAGCATTATGAGATTTTGACTTTTATATGCATTTTCTTATTCTTATATTTCTGGTAACCTTGATAATATCCTACCTTTCTGGCTGAGTATCAGTGTATCGCTAGTGCATATCCCACAATAATTTACCTTTGTCCTAGACCTTCACGCAGACGGGACTTGTGATAAAGTGCTATACTTGACTTTGAATAAAAATAGCTGCTTGCAATATTTAGTGAACACCGTAGTCAACTTGAAGGTTCATTTTATGGATAAAGGCTATTTTCATATGATAATTTCCGGTACTGAAAGAATCTGAACTAGATTTTCCTATCATTGAAGTTCTTTGAAACGTACGGCGCGCCAGAGGAAGTCGATGACGTTGCTGAAGATAGCTTGCAAGGGCTCGACGTTGTGCAAATTAACGAAAACATACAAACGGCGCTCGATACGATGGACTCGGCTTTCGTAAAATTGAACGACATAAATCACGGTATTGTGGAATGCATGAATACGATGCACTCTGCTCTGTCGAGTAAATCGATGAAGTAAGCTCGCATGCGCGTTCTCTCTGGAACTTCTGCTTTAACCTTTTATTCTCACAGGAACAGAAAGAAAATGGAACGAAGTCTGGAACTTGCCAAAGAAGATGTTTTAAAGGCGACTGATAAATTGCAGGCAGCTCAACAAGGTTTTGTATGAATTATTTCATATAATTAACTTCATGTGAATTACGTTATGTCATCATGTACCATCGCAATGAATAATATTCTGTCGGGTTGTATTGCTCCGAATACTGTCTTGAAAGTTTGATCTACAGACCGTTCAAGTAGAAGTGGAAGTACTCTGAAAACAACCATTCTAGAAAGTACTGCAAGTATGCAAAGCTTTCTTGAGTACTACGAAAAAGTAGAAGTACCTTGTTAGTGACCATCTCTAATCCCGAGCATAGATTCCGTCAGTCTATTCGTAACAACTATGCGGTTTCAGAAATCAAAACCAAAGAGGATCAAAATAAAAAGCTCAGCAAGCTCATGGAAAACAAAAGTAAAGACATAGCAAGCCTGAGACAGCAATTGGACAATCTCAAAGTTTGTTCTCAATCATGAAGAGCATTGACACGCAACGCTTCATTTTTGTCACCGTTAAATAATTCTAGAAAGAGTTGGAGTCTGCCCGGAAGGAGGCAAACCATGGCCGGTTCATGTTCGAAGATGAATTGCGGAAGTTGCGAGGACAGATAGCGGTTCAGGAACGGCAATTGCAAGAATTTCAAAGTCAGAAGTCGGTTTCTCTACACGCTCAAACCGAAGACATCCTTAATGCGTCACTGGTAGGGAACATGTATGCGCACTGTGCATTGCTCAATCGTGAATCGATTACTACAGTCCGTGCTATGATCCTTGAGTCTCTGAGTTTTGGTTGAAGGGATTGAAGCTTTATTAATCATAATATTGATATTAATATTAATCGTTGCAATCCTATGCTTCCTCAGAGCAAATTGAACATTATAAGGCAATGATGTAGGCCAGTGTCTCCCAATCTTTTTTGAGCTACCGCCCCCTGGACCACGAATAAAGTGCCACCGGCCCCCAACACCCCCCTCACCACGCGTCATCATAAAACGAAAGTTGTTTTGCATTTAATACAGCTAATAATTAGATGAATGAAGCTGGTGTATCATTATCATCATTCTCGTCATATTGGATTTGACTTTTGATAGGAACAATATCAGTCTAAAATCTCCAGTGTTCACTTCATGTAGGCCTACTGGCAAGTCGGTTTCTGGTGTGAGTCAGGAACTTGGTCACGGCGCTGAGAACACGTTCTATCAAATATGAGCGGAGACGGGCAACGACGAAAAAGTCAACCCGACTCCTGTGAGAGTGTTTATTTTTTATTCAATTATGTATCCAGAATAATCAATCAACCAAAAGTTCAATATCTCCAATCAATCGAACTCAAAATTGTTCTACAGTACAATTAGGGTTACCATATTTTGGGAATCTGAGAAGAGGAAGCTTTTTCAAAATGTTCAGACTTACGATGCTGGAATAAATTCCGGAAAAAATGATAAATTTTTTTCGAGTTAGTGGCTGGTTGACTAAGAAAAAGGTCATTTTTCCTGGCTCAGGTCCCAAAAAACCGCCAGACCGTTACCCGAGCGCTGATTTCCTATATCTCAGTCCAATATCCACGTACATTTAACCAGAATTTTCAAAAAATAGGACAAATTCTCAAAAAAGAGGACAAAAGGGCGTCCTCCGAGGACACTTTCAAAAACAGGACAAATCCTCGTAAAAGAGGACGCATGGTAACCCTAACTACAATGTAATCAGCTGTTGAAACATTTCATGTCTGAAAACTACACAAAATGGATTGATTATTCGGTGAGGAATTTCTAATTCGAATGTATCCTGGAACCGAATAACCATCCCCGTGTAATTTTGTGAGAGGATTGATTCATGTTTCTCCATTAAAATCAGGTGTCGAGCTGGACTGGTAGCTTAAAGCAAGCTTACGAATTGGAACAGTTGTCGTGTCGCAAAATTCCGGTGAATTGTCACTGACTTGTTACCAAATACGGACAGTGCCATGTTCACCTTTATCATTACTAAGAACGGATATATTCTACCCTTAAATTTTGAGAAATACGACCGTCAAGTAGGAGTGATGTCGTTTCTCGCAACCAGAACGCCGTGTCGAAGGCCACGTTTACAGCGCTGTGAAAAATCCACAATCGTTTGAAACAGATAATAAAATCACGTAAGACAGTTTCTCTTACAAAGCCATCACATCTTGCAGTGAGCAATAACTGCTCAAATATACTTCGTAGTTCTCACAGCAGCACACAATGAACCGCGCTTTTCGAGGATGCTGCCGACTGCTAAATTAGTCTATTGATGAGCAGGAATAACATTGTCAAGTAACAATGGACTTTTCCGGTACAGCTGAATAAATAGACAGACGACCCTAAATTGCCTTACTGAATATATTATGCATTTTTACTGCGAACCTAGCTGCTTTAATAATCAATCGTTTCAACACTATACGCAATAGTTGCCTTCTAAACCTACACCGTCCACATTTGCTCTCAGCGCCCCCCCTACCACCCAATTTTTTTAGCCAGCGCCCCCCAATCGCCCATTTCATGGTCAGCGCCCCCTTCACGCTCACGAACGCCCCCAGGGGGCGCTGGCGCCCACTTTGGGAACCACTGATGTAGACAGATATGGTGGTGCGATGATAGTTTATGTCAATAAAAGTCACGTCTCTTAATTACTAAACAATGTGAACATATTTATATGAATGGCTTCATCACGGTGGTGTAGTATCTCATTCCTGCATTCGGTATGAACTGAAGGTACTTGAAGGTACTTGCTTCTTGTGAAATTTTTTCAAGATTTTGCTTTCTATTCTTTAATATTGTCTTTCAAGATTGGATTTTGATAAAATGGCACACTACTTGAGACTACAAAGAGTTGCTAGATCATCGTATGACCCGTTACACTTCAGTAGAAAAAGGAACTCACTCAACAATTAGGTACTGGTAACTTTCAAGTAAACTGAATAATTACCACACAGGAAGAGCTGGTGCGATTGAAGGGTTCCGTAACAGATGATGAACAAGATCAGATTAACTTTCGCAAAGGTAACTGGATTTTTGACAGCACTTTGTTACATGGATCGTGGGATCATATAAATTTTAGACAAATCCTGCAGCAACCCAGTATGTAATCAATAAATTAGCCTTCATTTGTGGGTAGAGTGTAAAACTTTAATTGATATTTTGATGTATCTATATATAGCTATTGGTATATCAGGCCCTAGCATTCCATTCATATGATCCTGATTCAGCTTCTTGGTAACATTTACAATTGCTGTGGTAATACTGTATCGTATCTTTCTGTGAGCTTCTCTTGTACTTTGTAACTGGATTTGATTTTAAGCACCCAGTTCGTTCAATCATTATGCGTGAACGTTAATCGCTGTGTTTAGTACATTTACAAAAATTCTGTATCTTGTTTTAGTTGGGTTTTCCATGTGACATTTGACTGACACAAGCCAAGATTATACGGTTATACTCTCCTTATAAAAGTTTTTGCTTCTGACATAGATACTGCTTTTTATGACATCTCGTATTGTACTCTAAAATCAAAGTCATTCTGAAATTGTAATCAAGCAGTATCGGGTAAGGTATCAACATGTGTTCGTGTATACACTAAGTAAGACACGTCTTTCCACTGCCTTAAATATAAATTTCTCATAATGTCCCTAAATTCCTCTATTCAGAAATAAGTCTGCAGTATCGAGTGCAGAGTCGGCAGATACAATACCTACAGTCGGAAGAGCTGGAACAAGTGCTATTTAACTACAGGAAGAGATTATCGCAAGCATTGGTAAAGATTTTTCCAAATATCTGTTTACCCTTCAAGCTATATTTGCTGATACGCATTTGGTTAGCAATCACGCACTTGCCTTACCCCACCGTAATTACCTACTAAGACTGAAGTGAAGTATCCCGATAGAAACCGCACTCGCTGTTGCTATTAACCTACTTCAAGTACATAATGTGATATCATAACTCTTAAACAGTTCTTATGATGTTTGTCATACACTTCATGATGTATGATTTACTAACTCCTTGCCATACATCTCATCAGGCACTAGATGATTTCACAAAACTTTTTTCTTTATATAGTCTGGACACATTCTTTTGGTGGGGAGATGAAACAATAGTTTCAGCCGTATCGCTGGTGTCGATTTACAAGGTTCCTTTGCTGTTCCTTAGTTACCAAAGACATGTAATGACACAGTAATCAGTAGTTTAATGTAGCTGTGGTCTTTCAAGTGTATCATTTAATCATAAGAGGATGAGGATGTACCAGAACCACACTTTCGCTGTTTTGGATTCGTTCAAATTTACAGGAATTCTCGTGGAATGATGATAGGTTTTTTGCGCCGGCTATACCCGTCCTTTGTTTGTTATCAATGGTTTGTTTTGTTAGCGGTCGGTATTATCTGATTTTTTTTGTCATTTTGATGCTTCTGAGAGATGCTTGCTGAAATTCTATCCCGGATTGCTAGTATTGAGACGAAGAATTTTATAGCCTTGCAGTGGTACAAGAGACGACATGAGATTAGTGTAAGACGGAAATACGGCATTGGCAGTTTTACGGAATAGCAAGCAGCTAAATAGGCAGGTGTATAGTCGGTTAAATATTGAATCCTATCTTACATGACATTTCATAGACGATTGACTTGGCAGCATTAGAAACCCTTTCCAAGAATATAATAGCATAATGTTTCGTTGTTGAAGGTGGATATATGATTTATATATTCATATATAATTAGGCCTATAAGGCAGGCAGTATTTTTGCAGAAAACAGATGTCTGCACTTTAAGTTTAGACTCCAATTGCATAGATTTTCAGATCCACATTATCTCTAGCAAGCTTATTCAATTCAATGTGGTTACAGCCGGGTTATGTCTTCATCGTGCCACTGCACTTCTATCAGATACTCATACTCAATCCATTGATCGTTGTTAGAAACCTCTAACTAGGCTTGCTTTATTGCTGTGTGCAAAGCTTGCTTCATTTTGTGACTTACTAGTTCTACTAATTAGCATTGGTAAATTGGAATAGGCTTGCTAACATGTTCCTATAGAATTCAAATAAATGCAAAAATGACTGCGATTGCTACCGCATCAACGGTTGACTTGAAGCAATTGAGAGCTGTAAGTATTTAGAGTTGTATGATACTCCGATGCTCTTGCTATAACTAACATTGCTTGCAAGTAATAACGGCGCGCTTCTAGGAAATTGAAGTAACAGAAGATGACGTACAGCAATGGGGTGTGGAAGAACAAGAAGAGAAGCCGCAAGAGCCAGAGGAGACGGATTCTCTGCCTCCCATGACCCCTGGATCAGGATTAGGTAAGATGGTGGTTTCTAAATTGGTTCATTTCAGTTTATTGATAATTTCATCATTTCAAAACACCACAAGATTGTGATACAATTAAAATATAGGAAGGAGTCTAAAGCACATACATATAAGGCATGCACACCGAATGGAACGTAACAGATGATAACATCAACAGGAAAAGCAATGAAATTGAAGTGGCCTGTGTTGGAAGGCGAGATCGATATCTCAGATCCCTGTCCGGTAATGTCAAGCACAGACTAGTAGTCATTCAGTGGAATCTACTTGTATTTTGTTTTTAATGAGAACTAGGCATGCACGATGACTTTCGGATTGATTAATAATACACAACTGGTGAGGGCAGTCAATGATGTTAATCTAGATGTATAAACTTTTCTCCGGATATTCACGGAAGCAATGCTCGTCGAAGTTATTGCCTGGTATTACAACAAAAGAAGAAGTTTGAGACGCAATGTCCTAAAGTTGTATTGACCCATGTCCCGTCTATTGGAAATGCTTACGCGAAGCTGATCAGATAAGAAGGCACAATTTCATAGGCAGATGTTGTGAAAATCTACCGAAGTACCAATCTATCCAATAAAGTCTTGATAAAGCTTATAACCTGTTGCAATAGCAGTGGTGTGGAAAGAATATCGCTCAAGAGGCAGTGAATGTAGACTGTAGAGCAGTGGTTGCCACTTTTTAGAGGCCGCTGGACGCATGAATTCAATATCGGGATAAAATAAGCCACACAGTCTAACAGCCACTATTTTAAAACTTTACAACATCGCTACAATGCTGTGATCTCTAACATGGGCGACGGACATAGTTATTCAAACGAAATAAAATTTTATTAAAGAAATACAACAAAAATATCATGATCATAACTGTCATTCTATTTTAAACTATGAGCTGCGGGAGATACCTGAAAACACTTTTCAGCGACTAAATAATCGATATTGGGGTTAGCTAGACACGGTACTTGCTAGAAAACTATCTCCTCGTAAATCTTGATCTTGTGAAGAAGCCTCAGGTCGAGAGAGAGAGATATGGTATTCTTTTTCGCCTGCACCGTCGAGATGCTTTGACGACGGAGATGCGATGCGGCCATTATAGTAAGGTCATCTAGTCTGTACCCCCGTTTTTTTTCTCCTCCATGCTATCCTTGATTGCCGAGCGCCTAGCAGGATAGCTGCGGTCTACGGATACCAGTTTTCGAGTCTTTGGTCTGACCCCGCCGGGGATTGAACCCACGACCTACTGATCGAGAAGCCAGACGCATCACCATTACACTATCTCGCTCGGTCGTTTTCTACATGTCTTGGTCTTGGCAGTGTCTGGGACATTGCACGTCAAGTTAATGTACCCCGTCATATCAGCTAATTGTTCATCCATGAAATGCTATTACCATCGCCGAAGCTGTATCAGTTAGTGAGGAATAATGATGTTGGGCACAGGGGAATAACTTGTGAACAACAACAGCAATATCTTTAAATTACAGTTAATTTTAGCATTCTTTGTAAATCTCGAATCATGTCGCGGGTCGCAAAATATGACCAGCTGTAGAGGATCGATCACATCTCTGGAAATTTACAGTTCGGGTTGGGCATTTTGATTTATTTTCAGATAACGGGTTCGTCACGCCCGGTTCGGGACAGATTTCAGAAAACGAGTCATCCCTGACGTCGATGAGACGGCGGATATCGACCGATATCGCACCACTACCGCAGCCTATCGATTTGACAGATGACGAATTCTGGGTATGATTACCGCTTTACGCAGCGAACATTCTTTTGAGTTGCCGTCTTTCTAGGACAACCTGTCTGAAAGAGAACTTTCCGCACACTTCGCCGAGTATCGACTCGAAGCCTTGCGGCAAATTGAGGAATTGCGAGACGCCTGTTCGCAGGCTCCCGATGATGAAATGATGCAGCGACACAGCGAGGATAAAAAGAAATGGAAGAGCGAAAAGTCTACTCTGCTCGGTCATATTCAACAGTTGCAAAAACTTCAAGTCTGTGATATCGTTGATATTGTTACAACCGGCCGCTAACTTTTTTTTTGCAGGAGGAGGCGGAATTAGACGCAAACGAGGCTATGAAGCAACTGGAAGAAGTCACTGCCCAATTGGATGAGGTGCAAGGATCTATAGATAGAGGTAACTTTAACTTGATTTTTTTGTTCAGGGGTTCTCAGTAGGGGGCCATCACGCTGTTTTCAGTGTTCCATAAAGCTCACGTGGTAATTTTACCCAGGCAGCCTTTTAAATAACATTTCATGTAAAAAATACTTCTATTCTTCTATGCCAAACTTTTTGTGCAATGTTTTGGATATTTCTTTCAGTATTGATAGCAAAAATTCGACGTCACCATTTGTAATCACAATTGTAAATGTCACAGACTCCCAAGATCAGTCTTGACCCGTGTGGACTTCCTTTGACTCACGCATTAACCAATCTGATTTTACGAATTCAGTGACAAAAATCAGCATACTACATCAGTTCGCGCCATCATGAGATTGTTCATTATATTTTGTCACATTTGATAGAGTACGTTATTCAAAGCCTTTAATAGTAATAAAACTCTGCTTTTCTCTCTTACTGATTTACAGTTTCTCAGCCTTACCAGTCCCATGAAATTGTGTTGTCCCTGCTCAGTCAAGCGGCCGATGGACTGTCACTGATTGCAAAAACGGAAAATTACGAAAACCAACCATGTAACCGTTGATATGAATTGACCATCGACATTTTATTTTGTAGCGGGAGAACAGACAAAACAAGACGACGCTGCCGGTCAAGAAACTGAAAATGAGGTGGGAGAGCTTTCCTTGTACTGCATTATTTTCATTCGATTCCATGTAGATGTTTTCGACCGCAGGCCAGCCGCGAGCAGGGCACCAGTCCGGACATGCAGAGCTCAGCGAAGAAATCTTTTGTCGAAGAAAAACGGGCGGCGATGTTAAAGAGGAGAGAAGATGCTTCTTCACTATACACAACAAAGGTGCGGTAATTGAAAGCATCTGATTACTTGTCAGTTTCAGATAGCCACGTGTCATTTTGTATTTACCTTGTACCTTGCATCTGAAAAACTTGCCTACCGCAATGACCCGCGTTTCATTTTGTTTATCTTTGTTTTTGTTGCTTTTCAACTTCACTCTTTCAAAACCTGAACCATCTATTTTACACGAGTTCTCAAGTATCCGAGCATTAGATGTGCTTTTCCATATAGGGAGAGAGTGGAAGAAGTGTGTTGTGTCCTCTTTGGAATTGTATTTTTTTCATTTTAATGCATGGATGTTCTTCACTGTAAATATTATAGGAATAGGTAATGCCTTATGTATCGGTGCGTGAAAAGATGTTTACGTATAACTCAATGTGAGTCTACTCCTGAAGCTGCCCGTGCCGGCCTGTATCTGTACAAGCAGTATATGCTTCAGTGTTATGAAAATATAGCAATAACATTCTTGCACTTATCAATTTTAAAATTTTTATTATGTGCATTATTTTTACCGTAAAATTACCCGTCCAAAATTGCATTTTGGCTACGTCAATGGCTGTATGCCAACATCAGTGGCGTAAATAGTAATTCAGACATTGGAATTACTCGAATACTTACATTCTCACAGGCGGCAGACTCTGGTGATATGAAGCACTTCTCCGAGTCTTACAAAAAAGTACTTGAATTTCGCGGACATGTCATGGATCTGCTGTCAAACGACCCAGCAAGCCGGCAAATGTTGGCGCAATCGCAAGGGGCCAATGTTAAGGAGGCAAGCAAATTAATTCAGATTTTGGATTCATATTAGCATGGTATCTCCATTGCAGACAAATAGAGATGGAATGATATTAATGTTTTGAAATAGATATGTATCCGTGGTGTGGTTAGGATACTAATGCCAAGGTAGCATAAGCGTTTTAAACAGCGTTTTAATCAGTGTTCTGTGGAAAATTAGTCAAAAATCGTTTTTTTAATATGGTTAGGCCAAATTCGCTGTTTTTTAAGTATTAACCGTCAACTGGTTCGACCAGAAAAAACTGTAGGTGAATATGTTGCTCTTATATATTTACTTTTTCATAATCGTGAAATTCGGATTGTTGCTCCTTAGGATATTAAAAGTTGAAAAACATAAGAATTTATTGCTCAACATTGTTATATCACCAGATCATAATCATTCATCGTAATCCGTCCTTACTCAGCACTTTAAATATGCAACGTGTTATAGGCCGACAGCATGATGCTGCACATTCAGACGACCTTAACAAATGTCGAGTCCGCCGTGCAAACTCTAGTTCAAAATCTCCAAGACAGTAATTCCGCGAACCAACGTATTGCCTACGAGTCGGAAGATTATCCGGGCAAAGTTGCAGAGCTACATGTTAGTAATACACAAGTTTGTAAGATGCGTTGTATGTTATTAATGCTATTGCTCAAAACAGTCCGAGATGCAAGCAATGCGACTTGAATACGAAAGGCGAAGTCAACGAGACTCTGAACTCATACAGCAACTGCAGCATTCGCTCGCCAATCTCAAGCAGGACAACATTCCAAACAATGTAAGAGTACATAGTTTAGGTATTATGTGTGACCCACGGCGACAGTGGTCAGGTATCCTGGACATATTGGAAACAAAAGCTTTGAGTATTATAACTGTCAGCGTATGAGAGAAATACCCGATTTTCGCAGCAAATTACGGGCTGGAAATGCGGTGTCATTTATATCGCTCAATATTCAAGATTTGTGGTGAAGTTCTCATGCGAATGTATGTCTTTTACCTGAGAAATTAGGATGACGGCAGGCCTATATACTGCTAATACTGGTGTAGGTGTGTAGTTATCACGTCCTCATAGTCTTCGAACCCTACTGTGGAGTGCCGAGCAACGGTGATTATTTATATTTTGGATAACTACCGTTAACCACCTAAGCTTCGTGTTGATTGTCAAGAGATTGTTCTGAATCTGCATATTCACACTGATTGTTTTTTTACACAAATATTGACTTCGCTTCATAATGCAGCGAGGGCAAGGGAAAGCACAGTCAAACTATTCCTACTCACTGTACTCACTTAACTACTGTCCTTAGCTAACACCATGTATCTGATACAAAGGAAATATAATGCTTTTCGTAGTAATAGCTCACTACATGTTCGGCATATTATTGCACCGTGTCACGGTTAGGGCTGGGCACAATGATTCGAGTACTCGAATCTGAATCGAGTATTAATTGTGATAATTCGAGTCGAGTAGTAAAAGACTATTTTTTCGAGTACTGGAATTATACGCTCCTCGCCACTGGAAGTAAATTTATCAACGAGAATTATAGTTTCGACTATAATTTTCACTGTTGAAGCCTTGAAACCTTGATTGGCCAATGGCCATATCTTAGCATACGAAACATATAATACAAAGCTATGAAGATGCTGGAACTAACAGATTTCCGAAGTCAGGATCGTCCCGCAACAGTGTCACTAAGTGCAATGAAATCGGTATGGTCGGAAAAATACCAAAATATCTTCAATGTGATGGATAACAGGCATTATATTATTCGTGGTGGCTTAAAGGGTACATATTTAAACATTCACACATCACGTTATGTTATGACGTCATAATGAGTGATACTCGATTACTCTACTCGAAGCATATTACTTGATTCAGAATCGAATCACTCAGGTACTCGATTTTGCCCAGCCCTAAACTTACTCAGGCTTTGCAACATTCTCGTTTATCACTAGGATATAAACACACGTATTCTGTCGTTGTAGTTTAGACTCATTTACGCAACCTACGATAACAACATATCTGATTATGACTGTGCTGAGTGTATCTGTGGATTGAGACTTCACCGACTCAGGACAGCAACAGACTCAAGGTCAAGTTACTGGTACAGCTCAACCCATATTAATAAGTCAGCTGCATGGCCCATACATACTTGGATATATGGCGTACAGAGTCTCGTCTCATGGGCTTTGTTTTGCCGCAGATGAAAATCACGAGAAATACTCCGTCCGTGTCTGCCGCAGTCCATCCGGAACAGTTGAGCTATGACCCCAGCAGCCGCACCGTAACGAGAGAACCCGACGTCACGATGATGTTCACGAGGTTGGATTCAGAGCACAACGCCAAAACCTTAATGAATTCGGCAAAGACCGGAAGAATTAATCAGGTAAGTGTCAAGTTTTGTGGTGTTTCAAATAATTTTCAAACGGTAGTATTACTGTTATTAGTCTTGGAACAGTATTTTCATTAGACCCGTCTATTTATGGCTAGTCCCAGAGGTGGTCAAATTGGTCAATTGCTACAACATGCATCTTCTCGACTGCACATTGCACAACATGACTGATGACGTTTCAGCAAGTTAATATGATACGATTTCTCACTAAAGTGATGCTAATCAATCCCCAAACTCCTTTATACTTTACAAAAGCCAAAGTACATAAAGAGTAAGTTTTCTCTTTAAAACTGTCAGGTAGAAGTGGAAGTAGTCTGACTTAGCTGTACAGGAAACGTTTGACCCAGATTCAAACATTCTCATTGTCGAACCCAGCCCTTGCCAGAGCATAACATATATATTTTACTGACACGCAGCAAATCATTCGATTCTGGTATACAGGAAACGTTAGACTCCCTCGTAGTCACGATGGAAGGCTACAACGAAATCGCAAGCACCCGTTTCCATCAACTCGTGCGCAAGATTGTGCATCACACCAAAATGAAGGAGATTGAAGTCAACGTGAGAAACAGCAATCTAGTGACATCGGAAGTATTCCAAATACTAGGTGAGAACCTGTTACCGGTTTCGGTGATTTTGAGAAACATGGGCTAAAAACGAAGGGGGCAAAATATTGGAATGTAAGGTCAATTTATTTGAAGAGATTACAGGCTCATTGCCAGACACATAACAGGCCGCGAGAGTTGAAATGGATCAAATTTGCTGCACATTAACCCAATTGAATTTGTTTATGAATTCTCTTGACTCAGCAGAAAAAAGTGCATCCAGAAAAACTAATCACTTGATATATCGAGCTTGATAGGGGGGTAATGAGTCAAAGAGCTTTGGAACCACTGGCGTCTGTGAATTTTATGCGCATCCTTACCACACAGAGAAAATGGAAGACTTGCAACGTCGTCGGGCGCAGCACTGGAGCCGTCGGATGGACGAATTGAGTGTGAAGCGTCAGAGGCTCGGGCTGCTCTTGCAAGATGCGATGCAGAGACTGGAGAAGATCACCGGGGTGTTTCTGATCAAGCCGATGCTGTCGTATCCGGGGCGGGTGAAGTCGAGAAAGTATGTTTGTTTGGTTGTGCATTTCGTAGGTGACAGGCGATAATAAACTTAAATATTGCTTTCAAGAATGCATAAAAACATACATAAAAATATGAATGTACTATTAACAGCCCTGTTCAAGTTCTGTACCACCAATAAGTTATTCAAGAATACATACGTTCACGTTCCCCTTATCAAGATCTAACTGGAAAAGCGAAATTGCCAAATTTGTTTTCATTTGAATCTCCGTTTCTGTGCTTGTCCTTGTGCTGTAAACACTTGATATGGGGTATATGAAAAGCATTCGAGTTGATAAATTACGCTGCAAGAAATGTAGTTTTGTGCTTTACATGATTGACTTTGTTGGATGTCTGCGTCGCACAGATATTCGGGAAAAATCAGCACGAAATTCAACAAGTATCAGATCGAGGCGATGGCCGCCAAGGAGTTGAACGGGCAGGCAGAGAGAGACCGGGTCAAAGGTGAGAATTGCAGTAGACGAGTGCGAATCTTTTACATCGTTGTCTTCAAATGCCAGTGTTTCTTTGCTGTTTTCCGTTTTCAGAATGTTGATGATTTTGAAATTTTGCCAGATGAAGTACTGCGGACGTTTTTCCTACTTTCAAGTGGTTATGATTTTAGATTACTTTACTTCTACTTTGGAGTTTTCAGTTTTTTAGGCAAAACTAGGGCCTAGAATACTTACTTGGAAATCGGTACTTCCACGTGCACTTTAGTAGAAATTTACAACGTTAGTTCTACTCAATTATCAACAACGACTGCTATGGCCACCTCTGAAATTTGTCCTGCTCATCCAGATTGTGCCTCACAAATTTTATTCCGCGGACAACTGTGCGATTATTGAAATTGCAAGGTGGTGTCGTCGTTCATTTTGTTTCTGCATTTATGTAAGTCCCTAACATGGAACGAGAATATGACTTCGTATGCTTGGCCAGTGCTTAGTGCACTCTCATTAGTTGATAGTAATCCATCATTTTTTGCTGCGGCCCCCCTTTCCGTCTGTGCTTGTGATTTTATCCTCACTTTAACCAACCGTGATGAGACGCATTGCAACATTTGTGTTTAGGTCGGATTCGGTCGCCGCGTTATGAGCCATCACTGTCAAGGGGCGCTCCGTGGACCGCTCAAAGCATGCAGCCCGCGACTCGGCAAAGCGATAGAGACGGTTTAACAGTTTCAGGTTGGTGCGGTTCTCTCTCACACAATGCTTCTCATTTAGTGTACTTTGTGCCTCATGCTTACATGTTTAACATGCTGGTAATGTCCCACTTCAATCCAAAGTACTGTATTCACATTGTACAACACAGGTCTCATTTCCTGTCTTTGTGTCAAATCATCTCTACAAACTGTGCTCAAATGGCAATACAATGGGAACGGGAAAATGTAACCATGAATAACTTGAAAACGAAGGCCCCCTTTCGAATGAATTCTTGCGAACATCACAATGTAATCGTGCGTTACAACAGATCCAATACATCACACTGCTATCATCATCTCATGATTCTGATTACGCCCTGGTGGAAACTCAAGCTTCACGAGGCAACCAATTTGAAATTTATCGTTTTATCCATCCAGGTTTGACGAGAGTAGATCCTCCCGCAATGTGGAATCTCGGAGCGTCTGTGCCTCAAACTGTCCCAGAGCACAAAAGCGAAAGGTAGCGTGTTTTTTAATTCATCTGCCAATTGCGTATTTGCCTGTAAATGTTTTCCGTGTTAAAAGTTTGAGACCGAATAAACTCTCTCTCTCTCTCTCTCTATAAAAAGTGAGTTGGAGAAGGCATTTCAAAGGTGAACGAATTTGTTGAATAACTTGCAGGCCGCCGAACAGCACCCTCTTCCTGTCCGCGATGCCGAGACTGGTGGAACTCGACGTAGGAAGATATCTCCACGAAATAAACCCGGTGCACACGCTGACATCGTCACAAAAAAATTCACCTCGCGCCATTCCCGGACCGTCGCGTTCATACACAGGTAACGTTTCGAGGTTATTGATGTTTACGTCAGAGGGGGTCAGTACCGACATACTCTACTTTTTTGGAGTACTCAAGTAGATTTTGCCTCCTTGCACTGCTTACTAAAGACTTTTAGACTTCATTCACTTCTACTTGAACATTTTTAGCAAAACTACTTCCTTGCAATTTGGATTTTGAAAAGATGAAAGTAATTTGCCGATAAGTTTCCGAGTGTGCGAGTGAAATTGTCACAAGAACCGCGTGAAATATCACGGTAACTGGATAACGTTTCGAGGATTCTACCTATTTGTATCATCGTCGGTCATTTTGCGTTGCTCGCGAAGATACATCCCGCAATTTCGAGAGTAGCCGCCGTAACTGCTACTCACTCCACTACTTTACATACCTTTCATTTTCTACTTCTACTTGAACTACTTTGACCAGCTGTGGTTTGCGTGCAGGTGTGCCGCGAAGTATGGCAACGATTCCCGCTTCCAATGCGAAGAGTACCTGCGGAAAACGCTCGCATTCGTCGAAGACGGTTGTAATCAACTCGGAAAAGTCTGATAGTCCGGCGGAGGACTATCAGTCTACGGCACCGCCGACGACGCCAGCGTCACAGGTAACTCTAGTTTGTATCTTTTCGGAGATAAACCTACTGCTGTCCCGAGGGAAGAGAGAGTCTTTGCTTTCATCCAACAAACAGACGGAATCAATAAATGATACAGGAGAGGTAACCTAGTGGTAGTGATTCCGGAGCTAAGTAGGCTATCAATGTTAATATCAACAAAAAATCAAAATCTGTTACGTAGAAGTTGCGAGTTTTCATTTTCTGGTAGATGCCGTATTTCCATTTCCCTGATAAAACATCGTTGACTTGCAATTTCTTTCTTAGTCGCAGCTGAGACGTGCTAGTACGGAATACGGCACGACGACACCTGGAAGCAACCACGGATCTTTAACAACTCCGAATCTGCCGCGTCCATTGCCACCCATCCAAGTTCCGAGCAGAAGTCGGGCATCCACGAGATCAAGCTTCACTGGCTCGCCGGTTAAGGACTATGGCTCACCTAGTCCTACCAAGTCGCCATTACTTGGCGATGGTTCGCCAATTCCCAGGTAATTGTGCCGCGTATGCAATACA